>JASDQU010276438.1:822-14890 GCA_032191745.1 Picea mariana
CACTAGGCTCCTCATCCTATGATATAACTCTCAATATCTAGCTACTTGACTCTCCTACAGCTCAACAACTTACAAAAATGGTATCAGATCTTACAGTAGTTTCCATAACCGAACAGAACAAAACTTAGGACCCTCGTTTGGAAAAACAAAAACCCCCGACCTAGACCTCCTAGGTGTTTATTTATACCAATTTTTAGTTTATCAGCCATTAAAATCTCTTACAAAAAATGTAACCCTAAGGTGGTTAGGTTTTCCTGCATGCACAACTTGCATGCTTTCCTCCTTTGCATGCATCTTTTCCTCGCACGTGCTGCTGCCAGCTATCTTTTTCCAAATTAAGCTTTATCTTCCCAAAAATGGGTTTTTCCTCAAACTTGGCCTACGCCCAATAGGCCGCCAACATTGACATGTGGCCCATCTCGAGCCACATAGCTAGTGCGTGCTCCTTCTACATATGTTTCCAAAATTTGGAACTTCTCTACTATTTCCCTTCCTCGTGTCTTGACACGCGCGGTTTTTCTTTTCAGTGTCTCTACTGACTGCACTGTGATCTCCTCTTGGATCAGTGTTGTGCTCTATATGTGCACCTGCACCATTCTCTTATTTTCCTCCTCTAGCTATGTGATCATTTGCATTGCTTGGTCCTAGTGCAGTTCTACTTTCGCTTGTCTCTCTTGTTTTTGCATCTGTGCAGCTTTTAAATCTGCCTACAATTTTTTCAAATCTTGATTACCTTTCAGGTGCTCTGTGATGCTCATTGTTTTATGTATGTTCTTGAGCTCTTGTATGGCTGCACTGAGCCTTTCCTCTTTTTGGTCCCACTACTAGACCTGCTCATCCTCTTCTAGCATTATCTAGATTTGTGCGGCTCTGACAAACAGTTCTTCTCCTACACTTACGTGCTTCTCCAATTATTTTAATTGGAGTGAAGATTCTTGTTTCCTCTGTTATCTGACTTTGGGAGGAGTTATAGAAGTCAGATTTTATTTTAATTCCTCAATATCTTGCATATAGTTTTCAATGTTTTGGGCAATAAGCTTGAGTTTGTCCTTTGCGCTTGTGTTCTCTGTTTGTGCGCTTTCAGGGATGTGACTATATATTTTTGTCAAACCCTGTTACATCATGTATGCATGTTCTTTCTCCTCCTTGGTTTTGAGCTTGATTTACTTGATTACCAATTCTAAGGCTTCCTTTCCATTCTTCATATGTTGTAATTATGTTGTGTTTATTCTTGCGCGCGACTACACCTTCTGCATGACACTGACTTGAATCTTGTACAATGCCTTGGTTGGTGTCCTTTCCATCACCAACTCTACTTGCACCAAATCCTTCAGTGGTGTCTGGGCTACAGTTTCATCCATCTGCAGCATGTTGGATGTAATTTGGAATTTCAAGCTTGCATGCGCCATAGTTTGGATGGTATCTTGCTCGCTCAGTGCGGCCCTTGCCTCTGCTTCTGATGTTGCGAGGAAGGACTTTGTTCCCCTTTCAAGCCTGTGTGTTGATCTCATATACTCTAGGACTTTCCTGATGTCTACCAGCTCATCTTGAATTTGGCCTCTTTGGTGTTGGGCATCTTTGAAATCCTCATTTGTGCGTTCCTATACTTTTGCTGCCACGAGGTAGTGCCATCCTCAGTAATCATGTACTCTGGAATCTTCTTGTGCACCTTACCCTTCTTGCGTGACACCCCTGTGTGTATGATTCGTCGCTTGGGTTGCCCTGTCTCTTGTGGGGGTTTCTTGTGTCATTGTATCCCCCATTCCTTGTTCTCCTTGTGGTGGGGCATTGTCCTTTTTTCCTACATGCACATCTTTCTTTGGTGCAATCCCCTTCTTCTGTTGCGCGAAATTCTAACTTGGCTTTGGCTCTTTCGGCACAGCACTATCTCCTATAGGTGTCTTAGATCCTCCTCCTTCTACCTCCTTTCCTATGGCCACTTCCTTAGTAATAAATAGGATCTTCCAGTCATCTTACCAATCGTGCATCGCCATTTCTACATCTTATCCACTGATGCAGTATCAGAGTTGTAGCCATTCTTTGGCTGGATCCATGCACACTTGTATCCACATAGTGTGGTGCGTGGCTCTGAAATTTGCAATACCTTGGTATTTCACAACAACCTCTTGAGTGATCCTGCACATCTTTTTATGCTTTCCTGAATATCGCTAAAGTACCACGTAAATGTGATTATGTTTCCACTTCTTCTTTTGGGTTCTGGAGTACTCCCCATTGAGGTATACCGCATTGCATGGCAATGACCTATCCTATAACAAAAATAAGAATACGGTGGCTTCCTCCACTCGACTAATAATATCAATATCAATAGCGAAGAGTAATGGAATTTTGTCCCCAAATCTTGCACGCCTTTGCAGTCATCAAGGAACAAGTTCAATATATACAAGGCCCAGCTGAGCATAGTGCCATTGGCGCACTGTGTTGCAGTTGCGATGACCCTAGCAGGTACTTCCTCCTTGCGAAATTTTCTGAGCATCTTGCAAGACATAAGCTTTGTGGCCATTCTTGTGGCTATGTCATTGATTCTTTTTATAATTATATTGTGTGAGCCCCTCTTTGTGCTGTAAGTTTTCTTCATCTCCTCGACAAGCGCTTTCTCCTTTGTTTTTCCATCCAAGTACTGCACGAGACTCTTTCCCATGGATGAAAGACCTTTGATGAAGGAAATCAACTCAACGTCGATTGAGACGGGTTCCTCCAACCATAAAAATCCTCCATGGAGAACCGCCATTTACTGCTTGACGCATTTTTTTAATTCCTCCCCCCTTCCAAAATGGGGAATTTCTACCAAGTTGAGGATACCTGTGTTGGCCAAGTCTATTTCCCATGCCTTTGGTTGCAGTATAGGATCGTTGAAGGGTCTTGTGCCTATGCTTTTCATGTATACATGATGTGCAAATTCTGGTAATTTGCTAGCATTGGCCACATCGTGGTCTGAATACTTCAACTTTTCCATGCAGCCCAAAAGTGTTGGCATAGTCTGCACTCCCTCTGCAATGCACAGTAATACAATGGTTTCATGGTTCTTCTTGCACGGGAACCACGCCATGGGTTGTTTTGGAACAGGGGTAGACCCAGGGTTCAACGCACCAACAAAACCCTAACTACCGGCCCTTTCGACAACACCTACGAAGCAGATGAAGTCTCACCCAAGGTAGTGGCAGGGGTGGTTGCATGACTCAAATGTCTGCAACCTAGCTGGGACATAGATCTGTGATTACACTACTTAACAAAGCACTTAGCAGTTAACATTCATCAATAATTAACCCATATTCACATCGCAGATCCAAACCCTAATTACAGGATAACGCAGTATTCTACCAGATCTAACACATCTAAGCACTTAGCACATGCAAAAATATTAGATCTAGCATTCATTCACATTACTAATCACTAAGCTATCATACCAGATGCATCATACATAAAGATATCATCACTAAGCATAAATCACATCACTAACATACAACCATAATGCACTAAGCAACCATAACACAGGATATACGTGGTTCACCCCTGTGTGGGGCTACGTCCACCACCTCCTCATCTTCTTTATTATCTTCTGTCAATATCCTTATAAGCACAAAGCCTCAGAACCCACTCCGCATTGGACAGGAGATCTGCGTGCACCTTGCCATATCCTGCTTCCCCGAGCTAGGTTTAAGCACAAAGCCTTCTTATTGTATATACATAACCTTCTTACAACCACTTGCACTTAGCTCTGCAAGTCCTTAACACATAGCATGCACAAGGCATCCACAACTATTCGCACTTAGCACATTGGCCTCTTCCTATATCACCTAGATATCTATTTATACATTACAAAATGGGCCTAAACATGGGTAAACCCATGGGCCAACATCCCATACCCGTTACATAAACCCTAATCCCAAAAAATGCCCTAAAAAGGGGTCGATATCCCACGATCTCTGCTTCGACTTGCGCTCCACCTTCGACCAGCCTGTCGAAGTCCCAAAAGAGGTCAAACATGACCAAGGATCTCCAAAACTTGGTCAAGGGCCAACAGGCCCCCAACACTCACCTATGACTCATCTTGATTCACTTTGGTCTGGGTAACTCTACCTCAAAAGCCTCAAGCTTGTCTCGAGCTGCTTCAACCTATTGTTGCGCCAAGGCCTCCTACTCGGCGAACTCATGAATAATTGCCTCGTTCACAGATCCCTCTAAGCGTTTTTCTACCAGAGTGACTACCTGTTCTAGCTCTGCTTTTCAGCCTTCAATCTCCTCAAAAAGTAGGCAAGCTGCATCCTAGACTGGCTGGAGCTTCTGAGTCACTTCCATGACTTTACTTTGGATGGCATGGACCTGTTGTTGAGCCATGCGTTGTTCTTGGGATCTTTTCATCCTCTCAATTGCTGACAAGAGTTTCAACTGCGCTTGTACTGTTGTTGATTTTTTCTTTTCTTCCTAGATATACGACTCGAGTGTCTTCAGTTCAGGGTCCTCGGTAAGGCGCTCATAAGTCTGCGCACTGTGACTGCTTAGTTGTTTACATTCCAAGGCTAATGCTTTGATCCTTTCAACTGCACTCCAGGAAGTTGCTTCTCTCTGGTCTTGCACTTCCTGTGGAGTGCTTGGCACTGTCTGTAGCTCTAGTTTTGCGACCCTCTGTTGAAGCTACTGAATGGCTTCAGCAAACTTCATGACTTGACTCTCCATCGGGTCTTCCTCCATATTCTCCAAGCCTGTCACAAAGCGAAGTGCTCTTTTGATTGTTTCTTTAACTTTGACCTGATCTACGAGCAACTGTTCTTTCTCCTGTTGGATTTATGCTTTATTTTCTTCAAACTTGGTTTCGAGGTCATCCTTCTCCTGCTGTGCAACTTGGCGTTGCTCTATGATTTCCTCTCGTGCTTGCTTCAGTGCCATTGTGGCCTATTCTTTTTATTCCTGCACGTGACGAAGGTGAGCTTCGGTTGCGTCATCTATTCTGTGGAGTTGGGAAGGCTCATCTCCCAACTTTGGTTCTTCTGGTGGCGGGGGCCCAGTGGACACTGCGCGGCTGGAGTGAAGGGCTTGTTGTACACCTCTTAGTTCTATCTCAATTCTATCATACATGGCTTCTTGTTTGGCTTCAATTCTCTGCAAAATATCTTCCAAGGCATCGGATACAGTTGCGATAATGAAGTTGAAGTCATCGATCGTGAGCATAGTCTACATCTTCGACTTACTCGCTTTGGACTTCTTCCGTGATGTAGGTTTCATGGGGGGAACCTTTATTTTATTGGATGTCTCTGCCTCTTCAAGGGGGTTCCTAGGCAGTATTACTTCGCCCTGCTTCTACTTTTCTTCTTCCCATTCTTTCTCTTCTTTGTCCACTTCGTCGTCTCCTCCTCCGCTGGGTGAATTTGATGCAGTCTCTTCTTATGTGTTGTGTATTTCTTGTACATCTTCCTTCTTTTTCTTCTTACTGTTGTTGGGTGCATCATACTCTTCGCAAGTAACCACTGGCCTTCCAAGGAGGTTGGGATCGGACATTGATGCCTGGTCGACTCGTATAAGGAACTCTGCGTTCTCGGATAATCACAATTGGCAAAAGTGTTCTCAATGCAATGCTCTACGGGATAAATAGATATTGTCGTAATGGTTTCTTTAAACGGGTCGTAGAGCCTTATTCAATGCAATTTCATCCATTATGGCACAATCCCAATGGTCCAATGGCGAACTTTCGGGCCATAAATGATTTCCTAACCATTTGGGAGCGTCAATCGAATGGTCATAATGCCTCCAACAGTCATATTGCTTTGTCGTGGCGAAGTGCCATTCTGTGTTGTACTGATATTCCGGTGAAGTTCAAATTCTGGAAACCTTCCTTCTCCAAAGTTATTTCTGGAGCTTCTTGTAATTTTTCTAACTTAGCTTTCTTCTTGCTGAGCTTTCTAGACTTCTTTCCTATGATCTGAATTACTCGTTTCCTCTTTCCAGTATTATTCTTATCTCCTCTTGGCATGATAACTTCGCACTGTGGAGGGTATTTCATAGGATTCAAGGGTAATACTTATTTTCTATCTGGGGTAGGTGCTTTACTCTCTTGTATAGATAGGTGTCTCCAGTCTTCTTGTGTCCTTTCAACTTTGACATCCATATATTTGGTATTTAGTAGCTTCGACTGGTTCTCTTGTTCTTCCAGTAAGTGCGTTATTCTCCTAGCCATGAAATCTCTTAGTTCTTTCTTTTTCTGTTCTAGATCCTCCTCCTCTTTTTTCCTTCATATCTAATATTTCTCAATCCAGGTTTTTCCTAGCAAGATAGCAAATGGGGTGTTGTTCTCAACAAACTTAACGATCTCAAATTCTTCTTTTGTCGAAGTGCCATCAACACTCATAGATGTCTGGGTAAGTCTTCCACATAGGGTTATCAGCTTTCCTCTAAATAATCCTATTCCTCCTAATGAAGGAACCATAGCAGGCTTTCCCAAAATTTCCCAAGTTCTTTATGTCATGATATTCACCTGTGTTTTCTCATCCAGGACACAGTCTATGTCGAAGTCTCCTATTCTTGTTTCTATGTAATCTTTCTCTTTTAAGACCTCTGATAAGTTGATATATTTGTGATCATTCAAGGTTTTTTTCATCTGTAGTAATACAGTCTCTGATTCTTTCTGGGGTTCTATCATATCCTTAGTTTATTGGCTTGTCTCATCATTTTCTTGTTTCATATTCATCTTTTCAACTTTAGCAATCATTCTAGGACAATCCAAAACTTCATGGTCCATAGCTTTACAGCAAAGATAACTAGGTCTTCTACCAGGGAATTACTTAGCAATATGTCTCGGTCTTCTGCAACTGTAACAAAGGGTTAATCCTCTCTTTCTCTTAAATTATCCCCAACCTTTCCTGTACTGCGCATTGGGATCACAGTAACTAACCTGCAAAAAATTATTTCTAGGATCCTGCATCCATTTGTTATTCCAANTGGCTTGTCTCATCATTTTCTTGTTTCATATTCATCTTTTCAACCTTAGCAATCATTCTAGGACAATCCAAAACTTCATGGTCCATAGCTTTACAGCAAAGATAACTAGGTCTTCTACCAGGGAATTAGTTAGCAATATGTCCCGGTCTTCTGCAACTATAACAAAGGGTTAATCCTCTCTTTCTCTTAAATGATCCCCAACCTTTCCTGTACTGCGCATTGGGATCACAGTAACTAACCTGCAAAAAATTATTTCTAGGATCCTGCATCCATTTGTTATTCCAAACATTCTTTCTATGCATAGGGATAACATACCTTTCATTATTTCTATCAGATCTATTCATATCAAATCTTCTTTCTTCTAACTGTGCCCTAGTTTTCAAATTAGGACAAAATTTATCAAACATACCTAGATCCATTCTTTCGAAACAAAAATTTTCACTTATCTTACCTTTCTCAGAGCACGAAGCTTTAATATCTTACCTCTTTTCTTCAGATCGGACTTCTCTTCTCAACACAAAGCTTCGCAAGTCAATACTATGCACTAAAGCACAGATCTACGCACAAAGGTTTATTTTCTTTAGTTCCCAACAATCACAGTTTCAAGTCCCGGAAATGGAACCATTTGTTGGCACAGGGGCAGACCTAGGGTTCAATGCTTCAACAATGCACCAACAAAACCCTAACTACCTGCCCTTTCAGCGACACCTGCGAAGCAGATGAAGTCTCACCCGAGGTAGAGGCAGGGGTGGTTGCAAGACTCAAATGTTTGCAACCTAGCTGGGACACGGATATGTGATTACACTACTTAACAAAGCACTTAGCAGTTAACATTCATCAGTAATTAACCCATATTCACATCGCAGATCCAAACCCTAATTACAAGACAACGCAGTATTCTACCAGATCTAACACATCTAAGCACTTAGCACATGGAAAAAGATCAGATCTAGCATTCATTCACATTACTAAGCACTAAGTTATCATACCAGATGCATCATACATAAAGATATAATCACTAAGCATAAATCACATCACTAGCATACAACCATAATGCACAAAGCAACCATAACACAGGATATACGTGGTTCACCCCAGTGTGGGGATACGTCCACCAACTCTTCGTCTTCTTTATTATCGTCTGTCAATCTCCTTACATGCACAAAGCCTCAAAACCTACTCTGTATAGAACAGAAGATTTGTGCGCACCTTGCCAGATCCTCCTTCCCCGAGCTAGGTTTAATCACAAAGCCTTCTTATTGTCTATACATAAGCTTCTTACAACCACTTTCACTTAGCTCTACAAGTCCTTAACACATAGCATGAACAAGGCATCCACAACTATTCTCACTTAGCACATTGGCCTCTTCCTACATCGCCTAGATATCTATTTATACCTTACAAAATGGGCCTAAACATGGGTAAACCCATGGGTCGACATCCCATACCCGTTACATAAACCCTAATCCCAAAAAATGCCCTAAAAAGGGGTTGATATTCCGTGATCTTTGCTTCGACTTGCGCTCTACCTTCGAACAGCCTGTCGAAGTCCCAAAAGAGGTCAAACATGACCAAGGATCTCCAAAAATTGGTCAAGGGCCAATAGGTTGTTTTCCTTTTCTTCTGACCGGGGCGCTCGAGGTCCCAGCCTCCACTTGTCTGTGCTTTGCGCCCGAGTCGGGATGCCCAGTCATATCTTCAACCAGCCCTTCATGTTGTTGCGGAAACCCTGCTTCAGGATGTGGCCTTGGCACCGCAGTCTCTATGTGCACGTTGGCTTCACCATTTGTTATATGGGCTTCTTTGGCCCTCGCAGGTTGTTGTAGGTTTCCTGCGTCGTCTGTTTTGTGGCCCTGCGCACTATCGTGCAAATAAATTTCCATGGAAGTTGTTATTGGGGCTTGTGTTTCTTCCTCCATTAGTGTAGGGCTTGTTGATTTGAATCGTGGCGAGGGAATCACGTCAACATCGACGAATTCCTCTCTGTGTGATTTCATGTTCATCCTCCATAGTTTCATGAGGCACTCTAACACCGCTATGGGTTTTCATCATTGTTTGGCTCGGTGCGCCAATATTTGGCAGTGCCATCGTGCGTATTGCTCACTTTTCTCCAAATGGGCTTCGACTGGTTTGCACTATGCACTCTTCTATTCGCTTCGACTCTGTGTGCTCTCTATCGCTGCAAGTTTACGATTTCACAATAAGTTGTAATTTGTGTGTGTGTGTCCCCTTTATATAGAAGGTCTCATCAATGTTGTGAAACTTCTAAGAGAATCTTCCCTGGCTACGATTAATGCAATAAAGCTTTATGAGTACGTTTCATTTAATTTTCATAAATGTCGCCAGTTGGCACCTTTTTTTTGTAACTGTCATTTTTCACTTTTCAAACTGTTTGTCCTTTTTCTGGTGCACTGAAACTTTTTAAGTGCGTCGTGCATTTTCACTATGATTTTTTGTTAGTGTGCAGTATTTTGCTTCCTTTTACAGATCTTTTGCGCGTGGACCTTTTTTCGTTAGTCGCATTGAGTCCACTTTTTCTGCACACCATGTTTCCCAGTAATTTTTGTATTTTCTAWCTTTTCTATTTTTGTATTTCTTTTTCCTTTGTTTTCTCCTTTTTATTTCGTTTTCTCATTTTTCTATCTTAACTTCTCCTATATTACACTATGTACATGTCTTTCTTACTGCACTATAACTTTTAAGTTCTAGGAGGTCGATTGTCCTTGTATAGTTTCAATCGACTCCCATTGATSATTCCTTTYAGCTCTATTCCTTCCAGATCCTGTAGTTGTACAGWKGCCCCATCTGTGACATTATTTACTTCATAGGGCCCTAGCCAATGAATTCTAAACTTACCATGATGTTGAAAAAWWTTACTTTCAAAGAGTAAGACTAGRTCTCCTTCCTTGAAACTCTTCCTCTTGATATGTCTGTCATGCCAAGATTTGTCCCTTGCTTTCTGTAYTTCTTGGTGAAATCCTGCCAGAATCCTATCMTCTTCCATCTTCGTGAGTTKATTTAATCTTTCCTTTAATGTGCCTCTTTCTGTCATGTTGGTGATTGCTGCTACRTGCAGACTAGGTACCCRAAATTYCAGTGGCACCACTGCTTCTTTCCCATACACCAACCTAAATGGTGTCTATCCTATCAGCTTCTTAGATGTAGTCTTGTATTCCCATAGTACTGTTGGTATCTTCAAATCCCAATCATCCCTGTTGACATTACAGATCTTTGTTAGAGTGTTCTCCAAGATCTTATTGAAGGCTTCTACTGTTCCATTTGTTTGTGGATGGTATGGTGTACTCTTCCGATGATAGACTTCAAACTCCTCAGTCATAGCCTTGATAGTATTGTTTATAAAGTGGGTACCTTGGTCACTCATCAAAATCCTTGGACATCCAAATCTATTGATCACTTGCTCAAACAGGAAGGGTGATGTTGTCTCTGCACTGCAATATTTTACTGGAGTTGCTTCTATCCATCTTGTTAAGTATTATGTTGAAGTAATGATATACCTTGCTCCTGACCTTTTTGTTGGTGGATTAATTGGTCCCACAAATTCTATGGCTCATTTTTCAAATACCTGCAAAGTTACTTGTGGTCTTAGGGGAATCACATCCCTTCTATTAGGTTTACCAACCCTCTGACAGACATCACATCTCTGACAATATTCCTTAGCATCTCTGTGAATTGTTAGCCACCATAGTCTTACGTGCAATACCTTTTGAGTGGTAGTTTTTCCTGCATAATGTTCTCCAGCTATTCCCTCATGAGCTTCTACTAAAATCCTAGGTGTTTCATGTTCTAGTACACATCTTCTCAAAATGTTGCTTGTGCTAATTTTGTATAAGTGTCATGCAATCAATTGATAATCTATAGCTCTGACTACCAGATTTTTTTTTTGCGCAATGTTAAAATCTTGTGGCGCAATCCATGTACTCAAGTATTCAATAATATCATCAAAATATTCATCAGCTATTTGGATTGAAAATAACTGCTCATCAAGGAAGTTGTCTTCCAAGTTGGTAGGTTCTTCTCCATTAGTTACCCTTGACATGTGATCAAGCCCTGCATTCAGCTTCCCTAGTTTGACTATCACTTCAAAGTCAAATTCCTGAAACAACAGTAGCCATCTACATATCCTCCCCCCCAACACTTACTTGTTCACTAGGTATTTGAGGGTTGAATGATCTGTGAACATCTTAAAGTGTTTTCCCAATAAGTAATGTCTGAACTTCTGAATTGCATAAACCATAGCTAGGCCTTCTCTTTCTGTAGTATTGTATTTCTGCTCTGATTCTGACAGTTTTCTCCTTGCAAATTCTATAGGATGGTCCAAATCCCATGCTCCTGGTTGCACCAGAAATGCTCCAAGTGTTATGGAAGATGCATCTACATGCACATGAAAAGTCTTTTCCCAATTTGGGAATACTAGAATAGGTGTTGTGACCATATTTTCTTTTAGAGTGTCCAAACCTTGTTGATAGTCCTCATTCCACTGAAATTTAGTATCCTTCTTTAACATTTTTTCGATTGCCGCAGTAATATACACATACCCTTTTATAAAAAAAATTGTAGTAGCATGTATGTCCCGATGTTTCTCTCAACTGGCACACTGATTTTGGTGGTGGTAAATTGAAAATAATTGAAATATTGGAAGAATCTACTAGAAAACCTTGTTTGCACACTATATGGCCCAATAATATTCCAAAAGGTGTCCCAAAGATGCACTTATTGATATTCAATGATATCTGACACTACCTACATCTTACCAACATCAGCCTTAATACTTCCACATGGTCTTTTAAAATACTATATACAGTCCAATCATCTAGATACACTTCTAGAAATTGATGTATGAACTCCTTAAAAGCATCTATTACTACCCTTGAAAATATGGTTGGTGCATTCTTTAGCCCAAAAGACATGATTGTGTACTGGTAGGATCCCCATTATGTGGCAAAAGTATTCTTGTACCTTTTTTTTGGGGCTATCTTGATCTGGTGATAACCTGAGAATCCATCTATAAAGAAATATGTTTCCTGACCTCCCACATTCTCTAGAACTTCATATGTAAAAGGTGTAGGGAAAGGTTCATGTAGGCAAGCATCATTCAGTTTCCGTAGATCTACACAAATCCTTATCCCCCCTTGTTTCTTCTCTTGAACTACCATATGGCTTATCCATTCAGATTCCTCCACTGGTTCTATGATACCAACTTCCAGCATTCTCTCAATTTCTTCTTTTACTTTCTACTTATATATTGGATTTAGTCTATAGGGTCTCTGTCTGACAGATCTAGCCTCAAGTTTGAGAGATATCTTCATCTCTCCTAGTTCTCATGTTATGCCTTTCATCTCTATAAAAGTTGTTGGGAATAGGTCACTATACTCGCACAGTAACTATGTTATTCTTTCCACTATTTGTTCATCCCAATAGTCTTCAATACTTTCCATTTTTGGATTATCAATTGTCCCAATGTTGACTTTCTTCACCTTGATTGGAGCAGCAAATACTTTTTATTACAAATATGGACCTTCCACCTCTCTTTCCCCTTCAATTTTTGTAATGTGAATATTACGCAAGTCATCTTCATTTGGTGCTTCTTCTTCCACATGATAGCATGACAATAGTTCTTTGATTGTCAAGATGTTCTGTTTTTTATACTCTCTGATGAGTTCAACCTCTGGTTTATCAATAAATATCACACCTCTTGTTTGCTTCAGTGTTGAATCCATGTTGGAGTTCTCATGTTCAAATGAGAAGGTTGCTATAAAATTATGTTGTAATGTTGTCCATCCTTGCCTCGGCACAGTTCATGGTCTACATACCAATTTTCTAGAATTTCTTCCAATGTGTGGATGAAGTGATGAGGCCATTCTTCTGGTGGTGTCATTATCCATTGTTTCTTGCATTTCTCCAAGTTTTCTTCTAGTGTCCCATGTCCATCATATCTCTGCATATTATTGCCCCCTACTCTGCGCCAAATCTAATGCGCATTAGTCGCTTACATTGGTACCATTCCTTAATTGTTTCTTTGTGTGAACCCCACCATATTGCAGGTGTATCCTTGAGTGCAATGCCTAGGGATAAGAGCCTCTGATTTTCTAACACTTGCTCTTTGTATCTTGTTAGGAATTCTTCTGAGTCATTTATGCCATGAAAGCTAGGATGTTCTCTTATATCTGTACCCACGCATCTTACTGTGTGGTCTATTCTTGTGCACCTTCTTGTAGAAACTTCTTGTAATCTCTGCTTCCAATTATCCAAACTTGTATCTAATTTAGAAGCACATGATGTGATGGTCCTCCAGCAGAGTACTCCATCTGCAGTTGGGTTGACATAATCTTCTCCACGCGTGATGGTTCTGTAAAACTATTTTATCTCTTCTAAATGCAAACAAGTTGGTTCTACAAACATTTCTCCTTCAGAAGGGTCTGATGGTGCAATGACTTTGTATTCTCCAGATTAAAATGTCATCTTCCTTGTCTTCAAGTTTAATATATCATGGTTATCAAATGCCCAATCCAAGCCAAGCAATGTTGGATAGAGTGTTGTTCCATCCACTATTTCTATCACTTCAAAGTCTGCCTTAGTGCGTACTCCATCCAGATCTATTGTCACACCTTTTAGCCTTTCAATTGGAAGAACTCTGTGTTGGTTTTGTTGAATAAGGTTGCTTGTCATTGATGTCAACCCTTGAAGAAAGCCCCGTAGCAAAAAGGTTTGGGTAATGGACCCAATATTGTTTGATGTAAATATGACTCATTATTATTTTTTCATGGTTGATAAGAAGTAAATATGGATGAACTCCAAAGTGGTTCTCTTATGGTGAAAGCCCTCACGAGAAGACGTTTTGTGGAGTAAGAGAACCCATGCTTAATTGTGGAATAATGAGATGAAGGAAAGTGAATTTGTCAGGGAAAATATCCTATATGGATAGTGCTTGTCATGTCATTTCCGATGGTATGTGGAACAACACATAATTCCTCACGGTTAAAGAGTTATGGCCATGAGAAGTTGGAGACCCCGGGTTTGGGTAATGGACTCAAGTTTGTTTGATGGGTAACGGTATGAGTTATGATAAATTTTTAGATAATACTATTCTATATGGATA
>JASDQU010276441.1:0-13560 GCA_032191745.1 Picea mariana
GATCCAGAGGACACGTGGCGAAAGATCATCATTTCGCTGACTGAAAGGTCAAAGGAAGGAGGTGCTCTAACCCCTCGAACTCGCGAAATGACTTGAGCCATAGGATCCAGAGGACACGTGGCGAAAGATCATCATTTCGCTGACTAAAAGGTCGAAGGAAGGAGGTGCTCTAACCCCTCAAACTCGTGATATGCGAAGTCGCAAAATGACCTGAGTCGTTCAATCCAGAGGACACGTGGCAACAGTTTCGCAAAATTGTGAATCAGGAGAACTACGTCGAACAACTCGAGATATCGCGAAACGTGAAATCCCGATGAGATCTGGACCGTTGAACCACAAAGGGCTGTGGGTCGTTGATCTTGACCAGGCTTCGGAGAATTGTGACTCGGAAGAAGGGAGGTTCTCTAACCTTCGACGTCGCGAAACGCAAAATCCTGAAATACAGAAAGTGATCACAGTCGTTGATCGAGGAAGCATTCTGGACCGTTGATCTGGCACGATGAAGAACGAAGTCAGAATTCGTGAAAGTGAGATCTGGACCATTGGATCACTGAGGAGCGTGAGCCGTCAATTTGGCACCCGCGGATATCGGGAGTTTGGGAATCTGGAGCACAGAGGAAGCTGTTTTCCAAAGTCGCGAAATGCGAAGTCACGAAGTTGATCTGAGTCGTTGATTGCAAGGGAATCGAGGACCGTCAATCTGGTCTCGAGAAATTCGTCGATTCGGGGATCAGGAATTTGGAGAAGATAGGTGAGCGAATTCACAAAGTTCACAATGTCTCGAAGTGCGAAATCGCGAAGCGCCTGTTGGCGTAGGCCTGTGGTCACATCAGCGGAAGAGAAGGGAAGGAGCTAGCGGTGCTAGGCTCCATTTCGGAGTTTCGCGAATCGGGAAAACCAAGGTGACTCACAGTTGATCACCCGAAATGCAAAATCGCGAAATGACTTTTGGTTAAGCGCTTGGTCACCGTCGGTGGTCGCATGAAAGCAAGGGGCTTAGCCAGAAGAACTAGCTCCCACTGTGCAGTTTTTCGCAAAAAGGGAAAAAGGCGCCAAGAGCATGAGTGCGCGGAGGATCTCTGGGGAACTGCCAGAAACCACTGATTGTTTCTGCACAGAGAATTTGAAGAGGCTTTAGGGTGATCAACGGGGAAGACGAAGAGTCGTGACTGCTAGAGAGGCTAAGGAATCTCAGCGTAATGGGCACTGATGATAATCTCACAAGCAACAAAACTGCCAGAGAAGCTGAAGAGTCTCGAGGAATCTGTCAGTGGTATGAAGACTCATCATAGAGACGATTGACAGATGGAAAAGCGTCGAAGACTGTAGCTGTCAGAGAAGCCAAAGAGTCTCGGCATAACGACCATGAATGAAGAACAAACTTAGTGTAATCACTAGAGGGGACGAAGAGTCAGTTGTATGATCTGGCAGAGGACTTGGGATTATAAATATATGCAGAATAGACAAGAGGAGGTTGCTGCTATTGAGAGTGATTCATGCGGGTAAAAGCAAGTTGTGTGCAACAGCTAAAGGAGAGAAGAGGCGTAGCACATAGAATAAAAATGTATATCTGAGAAAGAAAGAGGAGGCTGAGATGCACATGCCAGAGATAGGGCAGAAGAACAGAAAGCTCAAAGAAGAATGCGAGAAGGAAGACGCAGATGCAGGTAGAGCATATCAGTGCAGCAGTACAGTGATGAGACTGGTATGCTATAGATAAACACTGTATCACTGTAATAAGTTTCAGTAACAAAGCTTTTTATATTTCAAGGTGGTTGGGAGGTGTTAGGGAGGATTGGTGTCCTCAAAGTTTCAAGTGGGTGCTTGAACACAGGGAGTTGTAGCTTCCATCTGGTGGCAGCGAGACAAACCAGGGTGGCATGGTGGTGCAAGGGAGAACTGTTGTTCTCTGTTATACAGGTTGGTGCCTGTGTGACTGAAAATTGGTGCTTCCATCCAGTTGGTGCTGGAACACTCAGGGAGTTGGTGCTTCCTTCTAGTGGGTGCTAGAGAAACCAGAGAGTTGGTGCTCTCAGCAAGTTGCAGCTTGCAAGACAGAGGTGGTAGCCTCACAATGAGTTGGTGCTCATAAGAATGATAATGTAAAGAAAATAAAGATTACTTATCATATCAAGAATAAGAGGTTTTTTCCTTTATGGGTTTCCTCAGGAAATATCTGTCTCTGTGTATTTCATGTGTGTGATTGATGTTTAATATTGTAGTGCTTATTTCCCTGTATCATTGTGATCGTGATTGAGTGTTCTGTGAAGAGTTTAAAATTTGTATAATTGTTTAAGCACAATGACAACTGATTCACCCCCCCTCTCAGTTGTCCAACAAACTTTTGTAAGGTCGGCCATGTATTTTGATTAAAAGTTAATTTTAGGTAAGAATTCTGTATAAATAAACAAAAGTAACATTCATTTTTCATCATAACTCTCCCATTGGAGAGAAGAAAACTGAAATTTGCACCCTATTTGGGGTATATTGGCTGAAATTGTGAGGTGCACTTGTCTTGGAGACTAAATTTTGCAACTTGGATCATTTTTTGGTGAAGTAACTAGGCAATCTAGGGTTTTATTGCTTGATTATTCTTGGTGAAGTAAATCTGCAATTGTCATTTCATTTTGAATGGTTATGGTATATTTGTTTATTCATGTTAAAGATTATGAATTTGCTTGCTTGGCAAACCCTAGGAGTAAATAACTCAAGGTGCTACTTCTTTGCTCTTCATTTGCTAGACTTTACTAAAGTGATTTAACCTACACATGTTTCTAAAGCCCTAAAGTGCTAGCACTTTAGAAGCCATTGCCTAGTTGTTGCATTAAATATATTTCAATAGTCTAAGGAGGAGGAAGGCGCTAGGGCCTAGAAGTGCCTACTCTCTAGTTAGCTAACCACCCTAAAGTTTGGATCCTAGAGGACTTAAGGTGCTACTCCTCTAAGATCCTCTCTTTTACTTAGACAAGTATAATCATCATTGTTTCTCCAAGTAAATGCTGCTAAACTCTTGACTCCACAACCCCTTAAAGGCACTAGTCTCTCTTTTTTTTGGTTGATTGATCAAACAAACACTCAAACTTTAAGCTCTCGAGCCTCTACTAACCAAAACTAACACTAACTTAGCCCAGATCTCTAACCTTCTTGCTGTTATAAATGTTTGCTACAACCATCTAACTGAAGCAAATTTTCTGCATACTCAATATTAATTGCTAGCTAATCATTTCAGAATTTGCTTGTGACAAGTTGCTATCATTATATACACTAAATGCTATATTTTTATTGTCTTTTAAAGCATTTCTGAAGAGTATTTCTTGCAGATGTTATACATTACTAATTGCTGTTGTAAACTTGTCTATTGCTGCAGTTTTATATCAGCTAGCATATATTTCACTAGTTTATTGTCTTATTGAAGCATTAATATCATTTTTGTACTTGAAGCTGCCATGTATATGCTTGTTGTCTTTTTTCGGGCAGGTACACTTCATCTTGTACACGTGTTTCATCTCTTGAGACATAAACTTTGTGATATCTTTGATTTAAGTGACTAGTGAGAGGGGGGTTAATCTTTACATCTTTGCTTCGTTTCACCAGCCCTTTAGGTCACTAGGGATGTCTCCCTTGGGGTAGTTTTATCTTACTCCTAAACAAAAAGGGGTTTCCTATTAAGGTGACAGTGATAGGTCACCCCCTTGTTACGCCAATCTTGTTTCACTTGCCTTGGGCTTTGGGCAAGTACAGATTGCGCGATAACAAAAAGCACAACTAGGTTATTAATGAAATAAATCAGCAGAAGCATAAAATTGAAACCAATTGCATTGCACAAGATATCTGGGTAAATAACCCTGAAAAAACCCCAAAGGGGAAACCAAATCTGAGTTGATTTTATTAGATAAAATCCAAGGCTTCTATCTTGGGATCATGGCCCATCAAAGGAATACAATGCAACAAATAGCCTAGCCCACCTGGCTACTATCTCTATTGCTGCCCCTTTGCTCCTTTCCTCAACCCTGCCCACTCACACTTGGATGAAATGCTCTCCACCTAATCAATGAGACCTCCTCACTCTATGTGTGATGCAAGCACATGAGGAAAATGTCTTCCTTTGCTCCAATTTACTTTGTGTGTCTCATCCTCTCACTTAGGCTACGTTGCGTTAACCCTAAATCCAAAACCTTAGATCATCTCCAAAGTGATCAAAGGCTGAGTTTAGTTCTCACCTTCACTTTAGATCTAACGACCAAGATTTAATCAACTCACTTAAGTTACTAATGTCAAAAACTTAGGCATTTCACTTAATTAAACTCACATGAATCTAAAAGGTCATTCCCTTTTATAATTAACACATAAAGTGAAACTCCTAAGGTTCCGAGAGGCATTACAGACGACTTCCACATGCTAGACACCGAGCCTATGTGGAAGTATATGTCCGATGCTAAATACATCAACATGAAGAAGGACAGTTCTAGAGGGGAGAGCTCTAAGTGGTAGTCAACTCAAAGATCATAGGACAAGGGAGACATTGAGCCTAGCCACACATGAGCAAAGATTGTTGTTGAGTTCAATCCACCCATAAATTTGTATCTGGTAGTGAGTAACAATGCATAAGGTTTTCTATGCATAGCTCACCTTTTTTTAATCAATTCCTCTTAATGAGAATACCATAGAACCTGGTTTTCCCATTTGGATTTCTAGTGTAAAAAAATCTATGTTGTCTCATGGTGTTAATGGTTGTGTATACTTGATGTAGTTTTGGTTTTAATATGTTTTTGGATTCTATGTAAGCCACGAGAACTATAATAGAGCTACATTGTAATCCTAGCTTTATTCATTGGTTTAAATGATTGCTCGAGTGTTGGAATTGGTTGGGTGTATTGTTGGTTCGTTGTTTAACCACATTCCACAACCAATCATGCAACTGCTTCTTGCTAAGTGTTTATTGTTTTGTGGTGGGTTTGTATCAATACACAACATTTAAGTTAGTTCCAATACTATACAGTACAACATTGTTGTATTCATTCATTATTCACTTATTTGATCACTGGAGTATAGTTACAACACTGCCACATATTTTCCATTCAATTTGTGGAGAGAACTTGCAGCTTGAGAACAAATTTGGAGAGCCTTTGTTGAACAAAGGTATGTCTATAGAGGCAATCACCCAAGTAATGAGCCAAATATGAAATAGAGCCATTATTTTGTATGCTTGTTGGTGATTAGCAACGGAGAGCATTAATTATTTCCGTAGAGATCCGTGTTGACAAAACGGACAAGCCATAGGCCTACCTTTTACAGATCTCCTTTGCTCGTGTGGTAAACAATATTGAAGATATGATTGTTCGAAAAAGAAGGTATTTCCACATAGATTGAACACCTTAAGCAATTGCTCACACAAACAAATCAAAGATCAGTACACTAGTGTATTATGTGGTTAAAAACCTCGAAGAGGGAATCAATCCATGGTCCTAGCCAACAACGACCACTTGAGGCAATATATTAGTGCAAAAGGATTTATTTTTTTACATATCAGTTTCTCACAATTGATCTTTAGCAAATGAATCTCCTTTCTCTTTAAATAGAGATCTTGAACCAATCGGGTGTTAAGCCACGAATCATATAATTGTTAATATCAAGGGGAATATGAACTGTCAGATCACTTTATGTCTAGAACATATCGTGACCATCGGATTATATAACTACAAATGCATACTAAGGAAACAAACTTTACCTAAAGACACATTAGACCAAGTTGATCTTGACTAACTCCTAAGTGTCTAAATATCCCAGCATCCCCCCTTAAGAACAACTTGGGATAGGATTGAAGGATTTACAAGGGTGACATAGTAGGAGAAGGAAGGGGGCATTAGAGCCTATTGCGCCCTTAATGCCAACTTCCTGAATTCCTAACATAGATCGAAGTTTGGAAAACTTCACTTCTATAAGAGACTTTGTGAAAATGTTTGCAACTTGATCATTTGTAGGGTAAAAAAGCTCTTCAAGAACACGATCTTGAATAAACTTTCTGATGAAGTGCATGTGTAGTTCAATGTATTTGTTGTGTTGATGTTGAATTGGATCTTTGCCAAGCTTGATGGCACTTTGATTGTCACACCAGAGTGTGGTTGGATGTTGTTGTTTGAATCCAATCTGTGAAAGGATTTGTTGGAGCCACAAGGCTTCTTGACTTGCATTAATTATTGCACGATACTCTGCTTTTGTTGGAGAAGGAGCAAGAGTTTGTTGCTTCTTACAAGCCCAAGTGACAGATCTTGACTCAAGACTGAAAACATAACTTGCAATAGACTTCCGATTATTAGCGTCGCCAAACCAATTGAAATCAGTGAAACTATCCAACAAAGTGGTTCCACCTAAACTGTAATGTATCCCAACTGAATTATGCCTTGGATATACCGAAGTATCATTTTTATTGCTTTCCAATGGTTCTCATGGGGTGTTTGCATATATCGGGCAACAAGACCAATAGAAAAGGAAATATCCCAAGTTAGTTGAATATTAAAGGCTACCAACTAACTGGAAGGGAGAAGGGGTTGGTTTACAATCTTCCATGTGAAAGCAACGAAGAAGGTCACATGCATACTTTAGATTAGGAAAGGGAAATTTCTTCCTTGGTTTGCAATACTTTGAGGTCGAGGAAATAATGCAAATAACCTAAGTCCATTCCAAATTTCTTCTTAAGGTTAGATTTTACATGGTTTAAAAGTTTCGGGTCACTACCAGTGAGAATAATGTCATCAACATAAAGAACAAGTATTATGAGATGGTTACCTACTTTGTTGGTATAGACATCGGGGTCAGAATGACATCTAGAAAAGCCGTTGTCAAGATGAAAGCTATCCATTTTAGCATATCAAACTTGGGGAGCTTGCTTAAGACCATAGAGAGATTTCTTAAGGTGGTAGACAAGGATGGAATCATTCTGAACATAGATAGGAGGTTCGTCCATGTAAATTTCTTCTTGCAAATCCCCATGACATCTAGAAAATCCGTTGTCAAGATGAAAGCTATCCATTTTAGCATATCAAGCTTGGGGAGATTGCTTAAGACCATAGAGAGGTTTCTTAAGGCGGTAGACAAGGATGGAATCATTCTGAACATAGATAGGAGGTTGTTCCATGTAAATTTCTTCTTGCAAATCCCCATGCAAGAAGGTGGATTTAAGATCCATATGTGAGGTGACAAGGGCTAGAACAAGGCGAATGGGATTCATTTTGGCTACAAGGGAAAAGGTTTCATTATAGCCACTCCCTTCAACTTGAAAAAATCCTTTGGCAACTAATTAGGGCTTATGTCTTTCAACACTTCCATCTAATGCATACTTAGTTCTATACACCCATTTACATTTGATAAGTTTTCTTCCTTCTGGAAAAGGTACGAGATCCCAAGTATAGTTCACCATTAAGGAATGATATTCTTCATTCATTGCTATGTCCCAATCTGGATGGCCGAAGCTTCTGCAAATGTCTCTGGATCATGAATCTTTGAAACTTGAGCCAAAAGAGAGGAGGCTCGCTAGAATTGTGAATGTTGTGAACGTGTACAGCGTTGATCTGTAGGATCATTGGGAAGATCACCAACTGCTTCTCGTATTGTACAGACCCATCCGRGAAGTGATGGTCCTRGTGCAGGTTCATGTTCAACGAACCCAACTGGAGGAAGGTGAGYTGACAAAGGGGGATTTTCCTCGTCACTGTCATCATCTAAAGAAGAAACCATAGTAGGATCATTAACATGAAATTTGGGAATAGAAAATGGCTCRCAGGTCAAAGACGACACAAACGTCGAATTAGGCTTGCAAATCAAGAGACTTTCATCAAACTTAACATTTCTCGTAATAATAATGTCAATGGAATTAGGTTGAAGGAGTCTATAACTTTTTACATCTTTAGAATATCCAACAAAAATGCACTTCTCACTTTTAAATGCACTTCTCATGCGAATGTGAGCCCATGCTTCATTACCAAACATATGGAAGTTTACAAAAATGCACTTCTCATCGGAATGTGAGCCCATGCTTAATTACCAAACATATGGAAGTTTACACCAGGTTTATTTTTTCTCCATGCTTCTTTAGGTGTTATATTTTTTAAAGCCTTTGTGGGAGTGCGATTGAATGTGTAATTGGCACAATTAATGGCTTCCGCCCAAAAATGAAGACTTAATCCCTTAGATAGGTTCATAGAATTTTCCATTTCCTTTAAATACATATTTTATGAACTGATCTCTAAGTCTTGATGGTTGCTAGAAAATTGCAATGTTTCTCGGGCTCATCGGTAGTCATGCCAGGGTGAATCCCTTAGATTGGATCATACAATTTGCCCTTTCCTTTAATGCACGATTCTTTCTCTCAACAACACCATTTTGCTATGGTGTATATGGAATATTATGTTTCATTTGAATGCCCTGTCCAGTGCAATAAGTTGTAAATTTGTTGTTAACATATTTGTCTCCATTATTTGTTCTTAACTTCTGTAGTTGATGTCCAAATTATTTTTCTACAAGGGCCTTGTAGGCCAAAAACATGTCAAAAACTTCACTCTTAAGTTTTAAGAAATAAACCCAAGTGGGTCTAGAGAAGTCATCAATGAATGTTGAAATGTACTTGAACCTAGAGAAAGAAGGAGAAGGAAGCAGACCACAGAAATCACTATGAACAAGCTGCAAGGGGGGCAAGGTGTGCCAAGAGGTACGTTTGTCAAAACTGTTTCTATGATATTTGTTGAGAATATAGCTGGCACAAACACCATATTTGCAAGCAAACAAGAGAAAGTCGAGTCACAATATTTTGATTATGTAGCAGTTGCAATGAGCGATAGATTAGATGATCGAATCGCTCATGCCAAAGTTTGCTTAAGTCGTCGCTATGAGCAATAAACATTGATGGGAAAGATGATGACCCAAAGTTGTCAAATATGTACAACTTGGTAATATCATCAACAATTTGAGTTGCTAGGATATGCTTAGGATCTTTTAAATTCTTGATTAAAACTTGGTGAAGTGAAAACTCTATTGTTTTATCTTCACTTGAATGAGTGATTTGATATAGTTATAGAGGAGTGCAGGAGAGACTTGGAACACATAATACATCATTAAAATGACTATCATCTAGCTAAACATTTCTAGACCCTACAACACTAAGAGATCTATCATCACCAATGAATATTTGTTTAGTGTTACATTCATTAAGAACAGAAAAACTGGCTTTATCCTTACCCATATGATAAGATGCTCTAGAATCAATAAGCCACTCATTAGAAGAAGAAGTAGACGTTGCATTGATGGAAAAACCAGAAGCAGGAAGTGCATGTCCATGAGAAGAAGAGTTAGAAGAAGAAGAATCAAGATTGATGTTGTGCTTTTTCATTGTTGCTTCTAAGGCCTCCATCTTCTTAAAACATTTAGACTCTAGATCACTGTCTCGCCCAGAAAAAATTGTATTGTCTCTTAGTGTTCTTACTTTTTGATTTTGTTCCTTTGTCACCATTGGGAGGAGGAGTTGGCTGAGAATGTTTGGACCCTTGTTTTGTTTGTTGTTGCTTCAGATGCTTGGATTTATCCTTTTGTTAGGCCACTAAGGCTTTGTTAGATGTACTTGCAATGCTGATCACTCCAAGATGCAAGAACTTATCTTGCTCTCTAATCAAAGAATCACAAAAAGATTCAGGAGTGGGTGGTTTGTAAGCTAGAGCTTCTCTGGTGGAATGAAAAGTAGATACAAAAACAAAATATGCACTACCAAGCTTAGCAAGAATAACATCCCCCCCATTTTTTGGGTTTTGAGATCTTCCAACTTACAAGAGGGATACCCCCTTTGTCCTTCTTCCCTGCCCATAGATATCTGAGAGCCACCTTTCTGATTTTATTCAATATATTCTTTGAAATGTAAGCCATGGACATCCAGAAGACGGGATGCTTCTATMACACTTTTTATCAATGCCAATCTACCTCCTATAGAAATCCACCTGTTGTACCACCAGTTTATCTTATTTTTTATTTTTGCRACTAATCATAACTRTTCCTTGTAGGAGTAGTCATTTTCTTTAAGGYGGAAACCTGGGTATTTCATTGGTTCCTTGAAGTCTTTCRATTCAAATCGTTGGAGAGCCTTAATCCTTTCAGTTCTAGTAACTTCAATTTGATCTTTAGCAATAGTAGATTTCTCAAGAGTGATTTCRATTCCTGTAGCTGAACAATATATTTTAAGTGCCTCAACCATGGCCCTTGCATCCCCCACAGTTCCAAGCCCAAAAAGCAACACGTTATCTACAGAGAGTAAATGGGTTATGTTAAGATCTCTAGTTACCTGTACTCCCTTAATCTTGGCCTCTTCCCTTAATCCTTTCAAAATTCGGCTTAATCCTTCTGCTACTAGTAAGAATAGCCAGGGTTGACAAGGGACAACCCTGTCTAAGCCCCCTCTTGGGCTTGAAAAAGGGAGTGGGAGGGCCATTGACCAGAACTGCTTATGGAACTGTAGCATAGCATTCTCCAATCCAGTTAAGTATATGATTATAAAGTGCTATGTGAAGCAACGGCAGTTTAAGAAAGTCTGATCAACAATGTGATAGGCCTTGCAAAATTCCAGTTTGGTGACGAAGGGAGGAATTTTCTTCTTCTTATCTGAATGCATCACCTCATGTAATATACCTACCGCATCAAATATCCACCTTCCCTCCTCCGAAATGATGCTTCAAAATCTTCTTGCTATTACTTTTGTATAATATTATAGAAACAATTGCAAAGTGAAATAGTTCTTTAAGAGTCAAAGCCTAAGGAATGTGGGTTCTCAGATTTTGGGATATTTCTGATGAAAGTAGAATTGAGGGACCTGTAAATCTTCCCTGAAGTTCTGGGCTCCTCAACTTACATTAAAAGGTCCTTCCCTACCTCCTCATAGAAGCTTCTAAAAAACCCAATAGACCATCCATCAGGCTCGGGTGCCTTGTTTGGAAGGAGGCCAGTACTTCCTTTAATTCATCATCATTCAGAGGGGCTTGTAAAGATTCATTCTGTTCTTCACTGATAAGCCTTTGGAAATAGGATAAGGTTTTAATAATTTCCCTAATGTCATTTTGCCTTGACCTGGTGTATATGTATTTGAAATGTTTCACTGATACCTTGGCAATTCCATCATGGCCATTCTGAACTGCTCCATTCTTGTCTGATATCTCCCAAACTGTGTTTTGTGCTTTCCTTGCTTGCACAAATCTGTGGAAGTATTTAGTATTTTTATTCCCTTCCTTTAACCAGGTGTCGTCGCCTTTTTGTCTCCATAGTGCTTCTTCCCACAAGCAAAATAAGTTTCTGTCTCTCTTTAGCTTTTTCATATCATCTTTTACCTCTTCTGTAAACAAGCCCTCCCTGAGTTCCACATAGATTTCCTCCATTTTCTTCTCCACTTCATTCAGGTCCTTTTGGTTCTGGAGTTCTGCTCTTTTATCCATTCCATAGCTGAGGTCTTTGTCCTTTTTAGGTTGTCATTAATAACCTGTTCCTTAATAACCAGTTTTTCTGAATTTTTCATCTTTGAGYCAGTATGAATTGAACTTGAATGGAGATGGAGGTTTGACCCCCGTMCCTTGCAGTTGTAAGAGTACTGGGAAGTGATCTGAAGTACTTCCACCCCAATCCAGGATCTGTATCTRMTTGATTTAGCCAATATGTTCTCTGAAACCAGGAAACAGTCCAATCTCTTGGCTATGAATGCCCTTCCTGTTCTTTTGTTCCTCCAAGTAGGTACCAAAACTCCATGTTCTACATCAATTARGTTTTTGTCTTCAAARAGTTTTGAGAAGAACTCAGCCAACTGGTCAGTTCTGCCTCTCTCTGCCCATACYTCCCCTCTCCCGAGGGTTAGGTTTAGGTCACCTCCCTCTATCAATCCTCCTGGAAAGGATACTTTGTTCATAATATTCGGCGACTGATCTTTCTTGTTTTGATATTGTTCATAGAAATTCACAAAGTGGAATTCTCTATTCACATCCCATACATACGAAGTGTAAATTATTGTTGAATCAATGAAAGTGTGTCAATTTAGCCTGCAAGTTTCTTCCACCCTCTACCAACCCCCTGATCTTCCCCTTGAATCACTAGCAAGAAAAATCCAACCCAAAAACATAGGCTGAAGGTAACTAATAGCATCTCCACTCCTAGTAACCCCAAAACACTTGTCCATACTATCTATTAGAAAGTATTAGGTATCTGTCCTTGGGGTAGCATTTGTCCATTTAGAAACAACTGTAGGACCGGCTAACCATTTGAATACTATGTAACACTATGCCCTGCTTTCATATATTTTTAGCTTGTACATCTCATAGTTAAGCATTGTTTTTGCTTTCTACTCATAGGATTTCTATGCCTACGGAGGATACCTTTTGAACACCTTCAATAAAAAGTAAAACAACTAATCAATTGTTTAGAATTAGATTTGACTAAATTGATTGTCATAAGAAGTCAAGCAAAAGAAAATGCTAAATATATTGTGAGAAGTAAGAGCTTACTTTGTTCAAGTTGGAAAAACTAATAAAGAAATGTGAATTCTTTGACGTAGTTAAGTGATATGGAAAATGATCTGGTTTTTTAATAGTAATGGTTATCTTTTTGTATTTATTTAGAAATTCTACAGCCAAACCTGGACAACTTTAAGTATTACATAGTGAGAGGAAGGTTGTAGTCTACATAGTTTTCCAATTTCCATTTGACTGGAGATGAATTTTGCGACTGTCTTTTCCCGTAGATTCTTGTTCTGTCCTTTCTCTTAGGATCAGCTATGCACAATGCCACTGCTGTTGGATCTTCTTGTTTGTCCTCAGAGAGAGCGTCAGTCCAGTTGGTTCGAGTCCTTGTAGAGCGCAGTGTTGATGATTTGGACTTAGGTTGTGATACTGTTGGCTGCTGGTGTTTCCTTCTTATTACTGTTTACATTGGGTGCTCTTTAGAGGGTGGAGGATCAGTCTCCTTGCTGCAATCTCTGCCAAAGTGGTGATACTTGTTACAGAGATTGCATTTAAAGGGGAGTGGTTCATAGTCCAACTCCTGGATGTAGCTTCAACCATCTAAGTTCAACTGGATTGCCTCCGGAAACCCATTTGAGAGGTCCACTTCCGTGCAGATTCTTGTACATGAATACTCAAGTTTTTGGGACTGCTCTGTCTATAAACTTCCTGATGCTGTTTCCGATACACTGGAAGATTGAATCATCCCCCAAAAATAGTGGGAGATGGGGAGATGGACCTAGACATGGACTGCTTTGGGAGTGTCTTCCTTTGGGTTGAAATCAAGAGTCCAGGGATTCAGATACAGTCCCTTTTGCGCCCAGGAAGTAAGGCCTGTTATCCCCGATATCTAGGGATAACTAGGAGATCATGTCTCGAGGCCCACATGGTCCTAGACATGGAGTACCGAGAGCAGGAGCGACCTGAGCATGGTCCTGGAGGACCCATCTTCTTCTTCTCAGCCAGCTTTGTCCTGCCAGCAGTACCAGCCTCCATCACTATTGGTCTGGGCTTGTATCAAAGAAGGCTCTTGCTCCATGAGGTAATT
>JASDQU010276442.1:10139-21573 GCA_032191745.1 Picea mariana
AAGGCCCTCCCTCGACGAGTCTATTCCTATCGACTACAACACATTATCTGGGAATCAGGCTTAGAAACCAGTTAGTACTTTGGGACCTGCATGCCTCAATGGCAGGCCTCCTCACGTTCGACAGTAGGTTTACCTCATTGACCTCTGATCGGATGATTCCACGGATGTTCGAACTCAAATCATCTATTCACATTCTCTGGAATGTACTAGGGTACCTTGGGAATCATTGACATTAATGGTGATCTCCCTCGCACTTGTTAACGGTTCACACCATTGACCGGTAATCAAGTGGTTTTTGCCATGTTCGACATCAGGACATCTATTCACATGGTTAGATTCATACCATATTGGGATTGGNACATACACTGTTACATAGATCCACTTTGTATTGGTCGTGGCTATGTCTTGTCATTTTGTAGATCTACTGTGTATTCTTCGTGGCTACGATCAGTCTGAGTCATCAGAGTATAGATCCACATTATATCTTTGGTGGCTATACCTTCTTATCAATACAGTTATGGATCTGCAGTGTATTTTATGGCGGCCATATCTTGCAAGTCTTGATCACCCAAGCATAGGTATGCCTACCTTGGGTTTTGAAACATGTCATAATATTTGTTGGATGTTTGTGTGTAGCTTCCGTCAGGTTCTCTGAGTCTATACCCTTGCTTGAAAATCTACAAAGCATTTCAGTTATCATTTCTCATCTTCTAACTTCATGCTTTGGGGGGCATTCTGTTACACATCAATATTACTCAACTGGATAAGTGTCGCATGTTCCTCTCAACTGTCATAAGTGTCGCATGTTCCTTACAACTTTTACAAGTGTTGCAAATGTTGTTCAAGCATACTGCCATAATAAAGACACTAAGGAGGCACTTAAAACATCTCATACCCTTGATTTGGAGGAGGGGAAATGGTTAACTGAAGTCAAAGAACTCTTATCACCTGAAAAGAGCCCTTAAAATAGGGTTTTGAATGAGAGCGCTCCCCTATGGCATCCTTAGGAGCATTGGCACTCCCCCACAAGCTACTGGGGAGCATTATAACAACCAACCACTTCTTTGAGGGAGCGCTATCCATCCTTAGAGCGCTGGCGCTCCCCTTATGCCTCTTAGGGAGCGTTATAGCGCCCTGATGCCCCTTTTTAGGGAGCGCTATCTAATTTGAGGCAGTGGTTGGCCCGTTGAGGAGAATAAGGGGAGGATCTTTCGATTTTAGAAGGCAATTGTACTCGAATTCTTGGTTCCATCAGGAGATCCCTGATCCAAGGAGAAGGTTCCTCAACTTGTTCTAAAGATAACTCAAGAGGTTAAGCTTCTCTTAACCTATATAAGCAGGCTCTGTGATGGTGAAAAGGGGGGAAGAATTGCTAGCATGAAACCTATGATCTCATAGGAAACACACAGTCAGTTGAAGGAGAGTGATCAGTGAAGTTGCTATCATCCAGGTTGTGGATCTATCGAGCAAGGGTTAGACAAAGGGGACTTGACGAAGTTGTTGCATTCACATCTACGATTGTAAGTACTGTTGTCGTTATTCTCATTAATATGACATTCTTGGCCTGCTTCTTTCTAGTTTGTGTCTGATTTTACATGAACTTATCGTCGATAGATAGATCTGTTTTCAAGCTAACATCAATAGAGTAGGAAGTGGTCGTACTTTGTTTGTCTATAGGACTCATCGAGGAGCGAGATTTCGGAGTTTGATTCGGAGCATGCAGGGAAAAACGTTGATTAAAAAGTACCTCTATCATCCTTCCTTCTCATGTATTAGTTTGTGTAGTTCTAAAAGGAAATCAGTGTCCATGTTAAGCACTTTTTGTCTTAGAGTTAGGGTCTATCTCTTTGAGGCGATCTACCTGTCTGCAGAGAGATTTTCCTACAACACTTTATCTAACCAAAATACTCCTCACACATGGGTGTCCTTAACATGGAATGATTCCCTCTACATATTTCTTCACGTATTTTTCCTCACATGTGGGTCTCCTTATACTAGAAATTGAAATGATTCCCTCCACAGATTTTCACGTTCCAAGCAGGGCACACAATTCTCAATCAAATTCACAGATTATTCTTGGTATTTGCTTTTTTGTAGTGCTAAACCTAGGGATGATAATCACTTCAGTAATAGTTTCATAAGCATCCACCACTAGCTTGAATGCCATGTGCAAATCATGATCCATTTCCAAATGAAGAATCATTAAAATTCCCTTTCACAACCAACATGGATTTCACCTCTACATAGACCTTTTTGTACTAATCACATACCATGACCTTTGCAGCACCAAATTTCCATTGATCACTTGACAAAGTTCCTAGTCGCTTTACATAGATCCTCACTTTCCTTAAAAAATAGCCCTATCCACACATATAGAATCCTCAACAGAATTGATTTACACTCACCCTTGGTAGATTAGCAGGTTGTCCAGATGCATAATCATTGAAAAGTGGCCCTGCTAAGAAAAGATGCATATGGATGATGTGGATATGGCCAAATAATGTCTACTACAAGAGAAATTTTTGAAACGATGACTCTGCCATCGCTTCTTGTGACCAAACCCTTTGGAGATTTCAAATACCAATTCAATGGAAACTACCAATACTCACTCTGGTCTTGCATCTCTCAGAACTGTGGAAATATCATGTGGAATCAACGTATTCATATCTATTCCAAAATATATGTGCGTGATAGGCTAACTCTCGACAGTCTTTTGCTTTGTCAATTCCAATATTTTCATACTCAAAGGGGGTGGATCGGAACTGAATGGTACCGAAATCACATGCCTTATCTCTTCAGAACGCGACCTAATTTATACTCTCTTCAAATCAATTTAGGGAAAAATAAGAATAGTGGAAGATCATCTCAGCCAAGCACCAAGTCCTACAAGGTATTTTTTGTTTGGTTTTTTATAATTTTTCATTGAGCATGGAGTTCACAACTTTGGAAAAATTTAGTGGCCTCAACTTCCATACATAGAAGGTACAAATACAAATGCAAATGATGAGTAAGAATTTATGGGGGATAGTGAAAGGAACGAATGCAATGCCTACAAATGCCAAACAATTGGTTGAGTGGGAAACTAGAGATGACAAAGCTAGGTATATTATAAGACTTTCTCTTTTAGACTCATAGTTACATCATGTTGATATTGCAAAATCGTCTAAAGAAATGTGGGAGCTTTTGAGTTAGTTGTTTGGTGCAAAATTTGTAAATGAAATTTTTTCTTTAGAATTACAAATGTTCAGACTTAAAATGAGTAATGAGACACCTATGTCTAGTCATATAAATAATTTGAAGTCTCTTATAAGGAAATTAATAGAAATTGGTGCTAAGGTAAATGATGAATATGCAAAATAAGTTTTGTTAAATAGTCTACCTTCAAGTTTTAACAATGTTGTCTTTACTTTAAGTCAAATTTCCTCTCAAACATTGGATGAGATGATAGGAGAAGTTTTGGTGGAGGAAAAGAGGCTAAATGCAAAGGATAGAGAAGATGATTCTTAGACAGAAATTGCACTATTTTCAAAAACAATGATGGGAAAGTGCAAAGTAGGAAAGGTGAAGTTGAATGCTACTACTATAGAAAATTTGTCCATACAACGTGGAATTGCAAAACCTGTGCCATTGATCTTTTAAAAGGGAAACTAAATGAAATAGAAAATATAGTCATTGATGAATATCCATCGTATTATGATAATGGTAATGAAGTCAACAAAGGAATGGAATATCTCAAAAAAAATTAGAACGTGAACAAATCAATTAAAAGTTCAATATGGATGGTTGTCTAGTTAGTTCGGAAGTTGTGGATCCCAGGAATGATGTCAAATTAGTCGTTGATACTTAGTCATTGAGACATGCATGTGGATTTCAATCTACTAGTGGGGTTAGGATACATGCATGTGGATTTTTGTCCAGTATTTGACTTCAGGAGATTCATGATTTTGAAGTTCGGGGAGGTGGAATCTAGTAACTCAGGAATTCAAATCAAGAGGTAGACCTTTACGAGGTTTATGAGGCATCTTGATGGAGCTAAACCTGATACAGGAATTGTTTCTAAAGAATGTTTAATTATGTTTCTTGTTATGTAGTGAGTTTATGTGTGATTTCAATAAGTTTTTCCTTGTTTTCCATAATGTAAGCATTAAGAGGGGGTGTTGGAATTAATGCTTTCATTAATGGAACAAGATCACAACCTATAATTGATCAGATTTGGTTGTTGTTTGTGGAGATATTTTTTGGAACAGAAGGACTTGAGAGAGAGACAATAGAAATGGGTATGTAAATTACAAGCCTATGACTTTGATATTAAATATGTTAAGGAAAAGAAGAATGTAGTTGTCGATGCCCTTTCTAGCAAGCTTACAGTTTTCTCCCTTGCTGAGGTCTCAACAGATTGGAAGTCTACACTCTTGGTGGAATTTTCCAAAAATACATTCATATGTGAGTTGATGGAGGGAAGTAGCTAGGATGACAGGTACATATTAGTGGATGACATCATATACTACAAGGAGAGGATCAATCTTGTCCTTGAGTCTATGATCAAGGATAAGATATTGAGGGCAGCTCATGACGCCCCTTTAGTTGGCCACCCAAGGTACTTGAAGAATTATAAACATGTAAGAGAGAGATTCTCATGGAAGGGTCTCAAAGGGGATGTACTACGGTACATGAAGGAGTGAAGGACTTCTCAGCAGAACAAGTCATAGATGACACACCCAACAAGTTTACTCCAGCCACTACCTATTCTAGAGAGGAAATGGGAAAGCATTTCCATGGAATTCATTACAAGGTTACCAAGGGTCTAGGGAAGGGATTGTATCTATGTGGTGGTGGATAGTTTGACCAAATATGTACACTTATTTGCTATTCCCTATTCCTTCACAATACAATGCATCTAAGGTGGTGGATCTCTTCTTCAGGGAAGTATTTAGACTCCTGCATGGTCTTCCAAGGAACATAGTCAGTGACCAGGATAACAGGTTTCTTAGTGCATTTTGGCAAGAGCTATCCAGGTTATCTGGAACGAAGTTGACACCTAATACTAGCTATCACCCCCAGATAGATGGGTATACTGAGATAGTGAAAAAATGGGTAGAAGGGTACTTAAGGAACTATATGTCAAGACAAAAGAGAGCATGGATAAAATGGTTTCATATGGAGTATTTTTATAACAACAATCATCACATGTCCATCAAGATGAGTCCATTCAGGGCATTGTATGGCTATTATGCCCCATCATTTGTAGATTTTTCGTTTGGAGAGAGCAAGGCTCCCAAGGCCAAAGACTAGTTCCAGGAAAGTCAAGACATCTTGCGGATCCTAAAGGAAAATTTACATGTTTCTCATAACCAAAAAAATATGTATGCAGATAAGAACCAGGTGGAATGTGGTTTTGAGGTATGGGACCTAGTCTTTCTCAGGATACATTCTTACCGCTAGTCATCATTGAATAAGAGTGGTGCAGAGAAGTTGAAACCTCATTTTAGGAGAATTGGAGAGGTGGCATATGAGTTGGAGCTACTCGAGGGAAGCAGAATCCACAACACCTTCCATGTGTCATGCCTCAAAAAGGAATTGGGCCAACAAGCCACTGCTTTGAAAGAACTTCCTCCGCTAGATGAGGAAGGACAATTGGTTTTAGCACCCAAGAGGATTATTGACGTATGGGAAAGAATATTGAGGAGAAAATTCATTCGAAAGTACCTGGTCATATGTAAGGGGTTTCCTACAGAAGATGCTACATGGGAATATGAACATATTTTACAGCACCCTACTCTAGAATTTCTTGAGGACACACAATTTTGGGAAGGGAGGAATGTAATGTCCCACTCCAATTGATGACTCGTTAGCCTACATGACTCCCGTAGGCTATAGTCAACAAATAAAATGGGAGTCAAGGTATCAAACCCTAAAGAGATATTAAATAGAACAAACAATTATATTTTAATAAAGTAAGGGTTTGATTGGGTCAAAGATGGAAGATATAGAAGAATCGAAGAAGAAGAATAAATAGAACGGGTATCCTACCTTCTTGGAATTATGATTTGATATCTTATTGAGTTCTCTTGTAGCCAATATTTTCATTATGTTTTGGTAAAAACCCTTCCATGACAAGTTTAGTTTCGGTGGTGCAATACTCACCTTGGCTTTACAAAGAGAATTCATTTGGAGTCTTTCTTGGGTTCAATGTGGCAATTTATGAATATATTGAAGTATACTAGTGGGCACACAATGTTTCAACAACCTATCTAGGAGGATATAACCATCAATGTCACTGGGGTGCTGGGGGTTTCACACCAGGGCCTTTTGAGGTATACCTGTGGGTCACGAAGGGCTTGTCTAGTGAATACCCTCATGACACCTAGAAGGTGTCCCACAAGGATCCCTGTAGTGGGGATTTGATGGAAGATCAGGCCCATGAGGTTGTGGTGAAGTTCGGAGGGTGGTATACAATACTGGAGCATAACATTAGAAGTCTCAGAGAGTATTGGTTTCTTTTTTGGCATCATACTAGGTTTTTTCTTGTGTGTTTTTAGCAAATTGTGTAGCTGCTTAGCAGCCAATAGTTTGTGACCCTAGTATTTTTCTACAATTATTATTACAACCCTTAGAATTATTTGTATTGTTGTCCCCATTCATAATAATATGCCATATTATTCTACTCCATTTATGTGTGTTGGGTGTTTACTATATTTTTGATAATATTCCTCATTGAGAAAGTTATTGAATTTCACATTCACATAAGAATTGGGATTAAGGATATTACATAGAAAGGACAACATGCCCTAATTTAAGAGAATTTGTTTTTCTCAAGACATGAATTTACACCTCATTTTTCACCTACATACTTGTTAAGCAACGATGAGATTATTTTTAGATTTCTTATGATTCCATCTCAAGCCATGGGGAGTGACACCATACATGAAAACCAAGGTTGTCATTTCTTGAAATATGAGGATAATGCTTATGAGATGAAAATGTTGCATCATGAAGGCCTTTCTTGGAGCAAGGATGATTGACCATTAACGAATTACAACCCCATTCTTGTAGATGGATAAAGCAAGCTTGTAGATGCACATGCCAATATTGGAATGATTTGGTTACTCCTATTAATCATCATGAGTTGTATTCTATGTTTTGTCATGATGATATGTCTATACCATCCCATGATCATTTTGTACTTGATATATCCTTGTTTTGGTTCATAACTAAGCACAAGGGTATAATTTCTGACTTTGATGGAATGCTAGAGTGGTTTCATTGGTTGTTTGATTATACCTAACAATTTAATATCGTATGCTAAGTAGAGTAGAGTATGATAGTGTAGGTCATGTTGTGTGTTTCTTTTATGCATATTGATTGTGCTTCCTTTTTAGTTTCCAGTCATCGCTTAAATTTATGCATTTATAGATAGATGCATTCTAATTTAGTCTTGTCTAAAAATAAAGAAAATTGTATATGTATGATCTAATAAATATTTTTTTCACATTTATTTTATATTTTCCCATATACCATGGGGATTGTATCCCCCTTTCCTTTGTTTATATTGTTTTTTTAGTGAGACATAGCAAGATTTTTAGATTGATATAGAGTCCAAGTCTTCGAGTTCTAGATATTGTTGAGGTTTCCATCCACTTTGTGGTGAGCACATGTTCCCATGTTGGAGCCAGATGTTACCCCCTCACATCTAGGGGTAAATGGAGGACATGTTTTCTCCCATGATCCATATCATGTACAATATTCCCACAAATGATATCCATGGTTCTCCATAAATAGATGATTGATGATGTTTCTCATATTTTGTTCATCTCACTGTCATTTGATGACTACGGTGCTTGGCATACATGAGTTAACTTATTTCAATAATTCTTATTAAGTGTTAATCCCTTATGCACTTGTCATGAAAGTAGTGATCATCGGTTGAGTCAGATAATGGATCATGATGCTCTGAATTTGTGCCTTTGGCCTTGTTTCACCTTTGTGTTCATCATCCCCTCCTAGATAAGTGTTGTCATTCTTGGGTATATTTGTACTATTGGGGGATTTGATAGGGACATCATGTCCATATCACGATCCATACATTACATTCTCCATCCTTCACAACTCCGTTGTAACCACTTTTGAATTGGTGGTCATATGTCAAACATATAAGTTCATGTTGCATAATCCCATGAGAAGGAGGAGCTTGAATGCTTGAGGTTCATGCAACTAATATAAAGGGAAAAAAGAACAAATGCTAAAATTGAAAAGAAAAACAAATGGTGTGCTTCATTTTTTGTTGACGTTGTACTCAAGTAGGTAGGCAACTAAGCCTCCTCCTTTGATTACGATCGCATCATCCATTTATGTTCTGTTAAATGTGGTGTGTCTCCTCTCTCTCGCTAGAATTCACAAGATTCAACTTCTCATATAGTGATCGATATCCACCCTACCACACATCATTGAATGTTGTGTGGCAGAGTAGATATTGGAAGTTTCTCTAACCAAAAGACTCATCGCACATGGGCATCCTTATCATGGAATGATGTCGTCTATAGATTTCTTCACATATTTTTCCTCACATGTGGGTCTCCTTATCTGAAAATTGTAATGATTCCCTCCATATATTTTCATGTTACAAGAAGGGCACACGGTCCTCAATCAAATTAACAGATTGTTCTTGGTATGATTTATTTATAAGGAGGCCAATGAGATCATTCACTTTCTTGTAGTGCTAACCCTAGGGATGAATATCACTTCAGTAATAGTTTCTCAAGCATCCACCACTATCTTGAATGCCACATGCAAATCATGCTCCTTTTCCAAAAGGAGAATCACTAAAATTCCCTTTCACAACCACCATGGATTTCACCTCTACGTAGACCTTTTTGGCCTAATCATAGACAATGACCTCTGCAGCACCAAATGTACATCGATCGCTTGATAGATTTCTTAATCGATTTACACAGATCCTCACTTTCCTTAATAAACAAACTGATCCACACATCTAGCATCCTCAATAGAACTTATTTACACTCACCCTTGGTAGATCAGCAGGTTGTCCAAATTCATAATAATTGACAAGTGGCCATGCTAAGAAAACATATTGTATATTATTGATGTTGATCTGGCCAAATAATGTCTACTACAAGAGCATTTTTTCAGACGATGACTCCACCATCTATGTTTGCCACCAAACCCTTTGGAGATTTCAAATCCCAGTTCAATGGAAACTACCAAAACTCACTCTAAGCTTCCAATATGACCATATATGTCTCAAGTAGTAGATTCACTCACTTTCTAAATAAGTACACTCGATTTCACCCTCAATCGAATTCTCACAGATGTTGACACTCCAACAATATGTTGCTCACCTTTGAATGTTCCATCCAATTTTTTTTTTCAACACATTTCATATATGTTCCCAAATATATGTGTGTGATAGGCTGACTGCCTCTTGATAGTATTTTTCTTTGTCAATTTCAACATTTTCATACTCCTAGGGGGTAGATTGGAGCTGAATGGTACCCAAATCACATGCCTTATCTCTTCATAACGTGGCCTAATTTATATTCTTTGTGGATCTATTTAGGGAACTATAAGAATAGCAGAAGAGCATCTCAACCAAGCACCAAGTCTTACAAGATATTTTCTGTTTGTTTTTTAGAAGTTTTCCTTTGAGCATGGAGTTCATAACTTTGGAAAAATTTAGTGGCCTCAATTTCCATACATGGAAGGTACAAATACAAATGCACTTGATGAATAAGAATTTATGGGGTATAGTAAAAGGCATAGATGTAGTGCCTACAAATTCCAAACAATTAGTTGAGTGGGAAAGTAGAGATGAAAAAGCTAACTTGGTGTATAAGAATTTATGGAGTATAGTGAAAGGCATAAATGTAGTGCCTGCAAATGCCAAACAATTGGTTGAGTGGGAAATTAGAGATGAAAAAGATAGGTCCATTATCAGACTTTCTCTCTTAGACTCATAGTTACATCATGTTGAACTTGAAAATTCATCTAAAGAAATATGGGAGCAATTGAGTTAGTTGTTTGGTGCAAAAGTTGTAAACTCAATTTTTTTTTTTAAAATTACTAATGTTTATACTTAAAATCTGTAATGAGACACCAATGTTTGGTCGTATAAATAATTTGAAGTCTCTTATAAGGTAGTTAACATAAATTGTTGCTAAGGTAGAAGATGACAATGCAAAAGTGTCGCAGACCCCCGACCCTCGAGCCAAGATCCGAGCAAGATCTTTCTAAATCGTCCCCTGAGTCTGATTGACTCTTTGATTTCCCCACAGGGAATATTTCACACACACAAACAGATGTATTCCACAGTTTATTCTGAGTTGTACCTACGTGATCAAACACTGATGTTAACTCCACAACCGACCGACAAAAGTGACCAGGGATTTTTCCTTTTCGGGACTTCGAATTTCACGATTTCGCGAATCCTGTTGTCGAGCCCCTTGTCTCTCCAACCTCCAAAACCCGAAACGTCAACAAGGGTTGAATCCTTCAATGCGCCAACACACGCCTCTTGTTTCCACTTATTTTGGCTTTTTGGGACTTGAGTGAACGACCAACACACATTCCTCTTCCGAAATTCCTCCTTTTGGCTAAATCAAAGGTCTTTCAGGATTTTCTCCAAAGCTTGACCACTCCTATGACTTTCGTCGCACGTATGCTTTGAAAAATGCTTGGGGCCCTACTTTTTAGCTTTTCACTCTTCATGATTTCGGGAGTTGCGCTGACATGCAACTCTACCTCTTGACTCCTGAAATTCTGAAACCCGATTAGGGCCCACCGGCTATTGTCCTTCAACTTTTCGGGAACTTTTCCTTTCTCTCTTCGGGACTTCACGACTTGCAAAAATCCACAACAGTAAGGTTCTTCACCTTTCAAAATGCCAATCTCCGAATTCCCGAATCTTCTCCTCCCATAGAATCTACGGTTGAGATCTTCCACGATCTAACGGCTCTGGGTCTTTCAGCTTTTCACGAACCAAGAGTTTGAAACTCTCGATTCCAAAAAGTCGTCACCTCTTCTGCTTCCTGACACCCGAAGTGCCAAAATCCCGAAATTCCACGCCAAATTCCTATCGTGTTTCGCAACTTCAGGATTTTCACTCCACTGATGTGTCCCGGCTCCTTGTCGTTAGGACTCCCGAAACTTTGAACCCTAAAGTTCTGAAGTGCCAAAAATTCCACTGTTCTCCTTCACACGCGATAATCCATTTCGTGATTTGGGAGTTAGAGTGACCAAGGGTTTTGGCTTGCACTCCAGACTTATGAAACCCGAAATCCCAAAATGATCTAATGGTCAAGCTGGCCACGATCAATGGTCCACATTCATTCTTGAAACCAAAGTGATGGGTTCGTCCAACCCTATCCACCTTGCAACTCCTCTGGATCCTACAGTCTTCGTGACTTTGCGAGTTCTCCAC
>JASDQU010276444.1:0-10198 GCA_032191745.1 Picea mariana
ATTGCAGGAGACTTCAACACAACCAGAGCTGCAATGGAAAAAAGAGGAGGATCGGTGGTTAGAGACCAATTCCGGGAAAGACTAGAAGACCTTATCTTGGATCTTGATCTTTATGAGGTCCCCTTGAGCAATAGAATCTACACCTGGAATAATAGAAGAGCAGGGCCTAGACTCATCGCTTGAAGATTAGATAGATTCCTAATTAGTAGCGACTTGTTGTCCCTCCCCGACAAGCCTTGCTCAACGAATCTTTCCTGGCCTGGCTCAGACCACCGCCCCATAAGACTGACCTTCGAAGCTCAATAGAACTGGGGCCCTATTCCTTTCAAACTAAATTCTTTCTGGCTAGATAGACCCGAGCTCATTCAATCCATATCCCAGGTCTGAAACCAGTGGATCACGGGTTCTCCAAACTACATCTGGGAGCAGAAAGTAAATTAGTCAAGGATCTGTTAAAGAGATGGGCCAAAAACAACTCACACAGCAAAGCAAAAGACAAAAAGTCCCAACTGGAGACTCTCCAAGATAAAATGGAAAGTATAGAGATTCAGCAGAACCTCCTCACCCAAGAGCAAACTCTTCACAAAGAGTACCTCCGGGCTCTATCTAAAGAAGAAATGACTTGGCGGCTTAAATCCAGGAGTCTCTAGTTGAAGGTAGGTGACCATAACACCACCCTATTTCACAACCAAGCCAAAGTCAAGAACTGGTCAAATCAAATTTCCGAGCTCAAAACCCAGGAAGGGGAAATCCTTAAGGACTTCGACCAAATTAAGAAGCATGCCTCCTCCCACTTCCACTCTTTGTATACAACCTTTGGTACAGACAAGGATCACCTTTCTGAAGCCTTTCTTCAGCATATCCCCCCTAATATTACTGAAGCCGACAACTTCCACCTTAACAAACCCATCGAGGAAGCAGAAATCCTCAGAGCCTTGAACCAATTCCAAGACGACAAAGCTCCAGGCCCAGATGGCTTCACCTTGCATTTCTACAAAAAATGCTAGCACATCATCAAAAAAGACTTCACCAAAACACTCTGCTTCGCTCACAAAGCCAAAAAACTGGGTGGAGCAACAAAATCCTCCTTTTTGGCTCTCCTCCCAAAAAAACATGGAGCCTCCTCCCTTAATCTTTTTAGATCCATCTCGCTATGCAACATCTCCTATAAAATCTTGTCCAAAATAATAGCAAACAGGCTCAACCCCCTCCTCAACTCGTTAATTCTCCCAAACCATGGTGGCTTTGTAGCAGGTCATCAGATTTGGGATAACTTCATCCTTGTCCAAGAAGCAATCCATGCTAGTAACATTCGGGGGGACTATGGAATGGCTATAAAACTCAACATGGTCAATGCTTTCAACAGAGTGGAACACAAATTTCTCTTCAAAGTCATGCGCAAGTTTGGTTTCAGTCATAACTTCATGGATTGGATCAACTCGTGCATCGAATCTCCTTGGATAGTGCCCCTAATAAATGGCAGAACATGTCCTTTCTTCAAGGCGTCTAGGGGATTAAGGCAGGGCTTCCCCCTGTCCCCCTTACTCTATGTGATCATGGTAGAATCGCTAAACATAATTCTCGAATGGTAAAGTGCAAATGGCAACATCCTTTGAATAAAAATTGGTCAAGGAGTAAAAATACTAAACCACTCTCAATTTGCAGACGACATAATTCTGCTAAGTGGCACTTCTAAAATTTTGGCCAGAAGAATCCTCCAAGTTTTGGATACCTTCCTTATCGTCTCGGGAGGTACTCTAAACAAAGAAAAATGCCAGATCTATACCTGGAATGTCTCGGAAATCATCAGAGCTGGAATAACTCAAATCATGGGATTTTCCATTACCCAAGACTGAAAATCCTTCAAGTATTTTGGCCTCCCCCTATGCATCAAATCACTTCCCAGAGAATTTTGGTACCACCTCATCCAAAAGATCAAGGAAAAGATGGAAAAATGGAGCTCACGATGGCTAAAACCAGCTGGTAGGGTGGTGTTGATCAATTCTATCCTCGCGACCCTCCTCATGTATCAATTCTCTACCCTTCTCGCCCCAAAGGGAATTCTTAAAGCAATGGCCCAGCTCATCTGCAAATTTTTGTGGCAAGGGGGAAATTCCAACCATAAAAAAATTCACTTGGTAAACTGGGAAACAGTCACCCAGCCCAAAAAAAGGGGTGGTCTGGGTATCAGAGACCCCAAAATCACCAATTTTGCAATGGGAGACAAACTCCCGTGGAGGTTAATCTCAAGGGGAAATGACTGGTGGAAACATGTTATCATAAACAAGTACAGACTAGGTAAAAGAAAAAGGAGTATGGACAATCTACAAACTCACCAAGCAGGGTCCCAAATCTAGAAGCTAATAAAGGGAGCCACCCCCTTCTTCAGAGAACATCTATCTTGGATACCGAGCAATGGAAAAACAATAAAAATCTAGCAGGATCAAATCTTTGGAGTGACCTTTAACCCCAACGATAAAAATCTCATGGAACTAAAATGTTGGATGTTAGGCTCGAGCAAGTGCACCCTGTATGAAATTTCAACCTAGAACGACAATGGCAGTTGGAGAGACTGGAACTTGGGGGATGTTTCGCAACATCTGATAGCATAGGCTCATTGTCTGACCATGCTTCTAAAAGGGGCAGCGCCCATTCAAAAAACACAACCAGACGATAGGGGATGGGGGAACAAAGGATACTCAATCAAATAAGGGTACAACCAGATCCTCGATCTCACGGGAGACTACCGACCCTCAACAAAATGGAGAAATGACTGGAACCGGGAATCCCTCCCCAAAACCAACTTCTTTACGTTGACTCTAGTCCATGAAAAAATCATAACAGGGGATAACCTCATGAAAATAGGTTTCCTTGGCCCCTTCATCTGCCCTCTTTTCCAAAATAGCCAAGAGAATATCAGTCATTTGTTTTGGGAATGCCCTTTTGCAAAAAATTGTTGGACCATAGCTTTCAAGGATCTCGCTAGAATTATAAGATGGCCTTCCTCTCCCTACCCCATCTTGGGAAATTGGAACAAGTACTACTAGGGCTCCTTCAAGGACAAGCTAGTTCTGAAGTGCATATGGCGGGCATTGCCAAAATTTATCTGTTGGCAGATTTGGATAACAAGAAGCAGGAAAATTTTCCAAGGCAAGGCCTCTCCTCCTCAAACAGTAGCTGCTAAAGAAAAGATGCTACTCTCTGAATCCATAAACTCAAGACCTCTTAAAATCGAAGACTCAACAAATTGGACCGTTTGGGAAAAAGACTGGATGGAAAGGTTCAATCTCGGGACATCAAAGCATACCAAAGCAACAGCAAGATCAAGTTGGTAGCTTCATAGCATCCTCAACATAGACCTTTGGATTCAAAAGAAAAAAATCCATACTCTCTGCTTTGATGGTGCCTCAAAAGGAAACCCAGGGGAGGCAGGTGCGGGGGGGATTCTCTACGATCCCAGGGGAAAAAAAGCTTCGTTATACCACTGGAATCTAGGGATGGAAACCAACAACAAAGTTGAGGCCTACGCACTTTTAAAAGGGGTTCAACTATCTCAAACCAAGGATATCTGAGAGCTTGTTGTCCTAGGGGACTCTAACACCATAATAAGAATGATGGTTAAGGGAACAAACCCCAAAGACCCAAGCTTAAAGCAAATTTTGGACAGAACCTGGCTGGCCTCCAGAGAAATCAAAATCACCTTCTATCACATACTTCGGGGCAACATTAGCGAAGCTGACAAGATGGTCAATGTAGCAATAGGGGCAAACCCCGACACCCTCAGTATCGATGGAGTCTCAACCCCAACCCCCCTCTACTAATGAGCATCCAGGAGAGAAAAAAGGCTAGCGAAAGAAGCCCCTTCCCATGGGGCCCAAGCAAAATTCATGGGCACATGGGTAAGAATTTTGGTAGCCATACCCAAATCACGAGGGAAGGGGGCGTCTCCACACACTCAAGATTGGCCCCACCAGATGAGCGCAAAGGCAGCCAAAACAGCTCAAGGTGGATGCTTGCAGTCGTCCACGTGGATGAGAGCCTTTGTAGGCACACCAGATGGCATGCGCCACACGCGGATCACCCCTCCCGAGATTTTAAGGTGACCATCTTTTCGAATAGAGCAAAATCTTTTTTTTTGCGTGGAAAATACGGACTCCCTGCTTCGTCTATGTGGAATTGTAGTACGAGACTCTCGCCTCCCACGTCGTTGCAGCTCCCCTGGCGTCAGTTGCACTTCCACTCTCCCCTCCATGGCATCAGCTGGTACATTAAACATGACTCCTCCCACAAACCCGCAGGAAAGTGCGTCATTCCCTCCCTCAGTAGTCATGCAGCAGTCCTTGTCCAACATTTGGCTTCTATTGGAAACCCCTTCCGCTCGTTCGCCCTATCGGACCCTTTTGGTACTTATTCCAGCCCACTCGCCACCTTTGCGTCATTCCAGGATTCTGCTGCGAGTTTTTTGGGTCTCTCTAAGCTCTAAAACATTCAATTTTAGAGCCTGGTATGCCCTTGAACTTCTTCACGACCTCCGGTTTCTCTCATGTCGCGACCCTCAGCACTTAAGCGCTCCCCGGCTACCCCTTTCGCCCTTTGCTTCTTCGCTCCTCAACCGACCCCTCAAGTCTCTCCAAGTCACCCCACGGGCCCGCCTCTGTCTAAATTCCCTCCTTGGCACTATGCAGAACCCACAAGAGCCGACCAAGTCCAGCCTTTCTTCAGGCAATAGCGAAATGCAGCAAGTTATAGCTACTCAGGAAGACTCGGGTAGTTGGCCCAAGGACGATTGGGAGGTTGAATGTGGAGGGTGCAACAGACTAAGAGAGCAATTGGGAGCATTAAGCGCCAACCGTGCATTCGAGATGGAGACATTATCTCAGCACCGCTTCCTGATAAGCAAGCTTCAAGATGAAAGTGATGCCCAACAAAGACAAATCGAAACCAACTGTCTACAGATTGACACACTACAACACAAACTGGACTAGCTAGATGATTCAAATCCTCCCACAAGCAACTTGGATGATCAACAAGGCTACTCAAGGAACGTCCAGTCAAACTCAATCAACCAAGTGCCAGACCTGAACGAGCCTCACCTAGACTTCAGGATGAACGTACAACAACCCAAGGTGGAGAAGGGTAATTAAGCTAGTTTCCAATTAAGCTCAAACCTCTGTATGTATTGCTGAATTGCTTTTTTCAGTGCCTCCTACTGTCAAATTTACCCAGGAAACTCTACATACAGAATTTTTGTAAATCAAGGGGGATGTAACTTACTATATGACAATTCTCATTTTTGTAAACATCTCTCTTCGAGAGGAATTCTGATACGGTCCTCCAGGACTGCTTTTTTATAATACCAGTGGATTTATCCACACAAGTCAATATAATTTTCCCAGTTCTTGTTAAAAAAAAAAAATTGAAAAAGAGAGAGAAGTGTTCATGGGCCTTTTCAAGGGGAAAATATCTTATTGAGTAGATCTATAATACAATAACAACACTTGACAAAACATTACATAGGCTACCTTCTCTATAAAGAGTTTCTCTCTAGCAAAACCCTAACTACTTGTGGTCCCATCAGTAATGAGTACCAAGCATTTAGTGGGCCTTATTTAATAAAGATGACAATTTAACATTGATTAACTACCCGCTAACTACCTAATGGGCCTTATTCAAAGAATATGGTCTCATAAATTAATTAAATAACTCATAAGTACCCCACATTACAAAGTTTAGGGTATATCCCTAATATAAAATGTACACGATTCACACTATTGCTTCACTTTTTATTTCTCTTGTTTGGGAGGTACATGAAATCAATGTCAAAAGTGCATTATTGAATCTTGAGATTAGGGTATGAACCTAACATAAAATGTACATGATTCACACTATTGTTTCACTTTCTACCTCTTTTCATTGGGAGACACATCAAATCTCATTTAGAACCCATAAACAACAGTGACAATGATAAAAAAATCCCCTTCACCCACCAAGGTTATTGAGGAGAACCTTGACCACCCCATTCCTCTTAACAACCTCATGGACACACCTTTGAAAACCATAGAACTCCCCTTCTCAACCACTTTTTCTATCGAACCTACAAATTGTTGTTCTATAAAGTCAATATTTATATACACTCTTTATGAGGTTACAAGATCCCCTCTTGTATTCTATGCATTATACCAATGCATCCACCCCACTCACCGAAGAAACTTGAGAAACTCCCTCTTTCACTTTCTTCACTCCCCCTCATGGCATATTCCAACACCTAACCTCTATATCCCTACCATGTTGCAGTTTGCAAAATTCCCCACTCTTGATCACTAACTCATCACAAGATTCTAATCAAGAGGAAGCCTCTCCTCCCCACTATCTCACTTTTTGTTATCCCCATAACAAGGTAAAGCTAATACTAAACACCACCTTACTCACTTCTCCACCAAAAGGTGATGCAACCCTTATTCCTCCATAAGTTCTTGAACAAATTACCACCCAGATTAATGGAGTCCCCTCAACATTTCACTTCAACAACAAACATAAACTCAACAAATGATGAAGCCCCTCTTAGTGCTCGACCCTAGTAGAATAAAACACATAGTACACAAACAAGTGAAGTTCCCCTTAACACTTTTATCCAGGAGGATCTCCACACAAGGAATTATTACTTTGCACACTATGGAGGAAATCATTAAAATGATGATTGATGATAGGCAACAAAGTTTAAAAGGAATGATTAATGCTTTTAATGATTCATTTAAATTGTAAAAATGATTAATACTTTAAATGAGTGTGAGAGGCTCATGTATTATTCATTCAAATGGGAACAATGATCAATACTTGAAGTGAGTGGAATTACTCATGTATTTTTCTTTTAAATTGTAAAAAGGGAAATTAGTTTTGTGTGAGAATCCACCTCACAAATTAGTTTCCTAATTTTAAGGGGAAGTTGGTAGTCTCATGAGTTGGTTTGGGATTCTTCTTCATTTTGTCACAAGGGGTTTCCTAGTCTCAAGGGGAAGTTAAGGGTCTCATAGGTTGGTTGAGATGCTTTCTCATATTTTTTCTTTGAGTTGTTATTAGATCCTAAATTTGTGGATTTTGTCTCCTTGAATTATGGAGCTAAGGAATCTATATAAACTCCTTATGTAATCTATGGAGGAGGACCCTTAGAGGCCCCCCCTTGGAAAGATCTTGGTAGGCCTTGAGAGAGCTTTGTATTGTGAGGAATGTAGTCCTTTTGGTGTCTGGAGTAAGGTCACTTATGTGAGTTCCTTCTTGAATCCTTTGTCAAGGAGAAGGTAGTTTTGTATGGAGCATGTAACACATTTGTGAGAAGGTCCCAACCCTTGCATAAGAAGGATAATAAAGAGATTTGTATTCCAAGCGGATCCAGAGACATAGCGAGGATGTATGGTGAACTTGATTATCACATGGGTGTCAAATTATATGTGTGAATTTTGATTGCATTATCGCTTGATTAAGTAGATATTTAATTACACATATGCGCATAATTATGAAAATTTTGCTCATGTTCATACATTTCATTGTTAAGAAATTATTTTCTCATGTTCACATGGAATTAATTGTCAGTAAAAGATCCTCATCGTATATTTTTGTAGAGAAAGTTCTCACAGAAAATCTTGGATCACACTTTACCCTTATAGCAGAAATAACTTGAGATAGTTTAGGTAGGTTCTATGTTTCCCACACTCACTACTGAGATAAAGCCTAAGTAGTAAAGTAACCAATCCACTAGGGACAACTAGTTTTCATCACTTTGGGTTTGTCAGCTTCCATTGAATTTTGAATATGTGCATCTTCCTCTTTCATCACACCATCAAGAGTTTGCACTTACATAGTTAGTCTCCTAGATTTAAAGTTGTATATCAATAATATGGTGCTAAAGAAATTGAAGACATAGTTATGGATAATTTGTTGGATGCCTTATGCAACATGGATCGAGCAATATTGAGTTCAAAATAGATCATATGTCCACCTTTTGGAAAAGTGTGATAATTGGAAGCTAAGACCAATGTGTTAAAATAGTGCCTCTTAGAGATTAAGGCACTACTAGTGGAGGAAAAAACCTCCATCAATCATAAGAAAATTGTCCTTACACAAACAAGATAATACTTGAAGACATCACTTAATTCATACCAGATTTTGAAGACATCACTTAGTATAAACATGAAATAATGAAAACCAAGCTTCAATCACAAAGCTCTCTCTAACATGTGCCTTCTACTTATCTCACTAGGATAACCTTCATAGCAGTTTAGTGCAATTCAAGTATAACTTCATTAGTTTTTTTTGCTTGATCCATATGGTATTGAGCCCATTATGATTCAAGGACAAAGAAAACATTCAAGGTCGGATAACGTTGAAATCAATCTGAGCACTTGAATATGAATTATCCCTACAAACTCGTGTTTCTAGTTAAATGTTTAACTATATCACATTAAATGCACTAGTAGGTTACTCATATCGTAGTTGCAACATTGACATGTAATGGAATATAATATAAAATTGGAAGTGATACGTTATCTTGGGGGTTGACCCATAGATCCATGTATCATAACTTGTGGATGTAGTTAGCTATTTATACCCATATTCATAATTCGATGACAATCATGCAAGTTCTCTATATCTATTTCTCTTTAATAAACTATAATGGAAACCTCTTTATTGATTATATGAAACTAAACATGTGTGTGTTATGCAATTGATTTTGTCTATTTGCTTAGCACACTACTTAGAGTAGGATAACCAATTGATAAGGTTGGTATATGTTGGTATTCTACTTTAACCTACACATCTATATTGATTCATAAGTTTGTGTTGTCTAGTTACCATTAGTAAACATGTTACCATTAGTTGGTTACACATGCACCATCCCAAACAAACTTGTATATATATAAATGGATGCACTAGTATACGTTGTTGTGTTTGTTGATATATCCTACCCATAGCGCATGCAACACATTAGGAATCTATTTATGGAAATTTTCAAGTCTTTAGTGATGTAATTATCCCTCTCAAATCCAATGGTTAAAATTGATTTCACACAAGAGATTTTAATCATGGATATTAGACCTCACAATCAAATATTTTTTCCAAGGAAAATATATGTAATTTTATTAGTATAACAAAAACACGTTGTCAGATGCACATGGCATTCATAAGTGCTTTTAATCCTTTTACATGATATTCTTTGGTTTGATCCATCATCACCACAAATTGTAAGTTGTTCTTCTTCAACTACATTAGTAGCCTCTTCAAAAAGAAATAAAATGACATTCAAAATAGTACATTAATATTTCATCCAAAGATCAGTGAAAGTATATCATTATACAAAAAATGAGATATAAATTGTAATGGCTATAGTTAGGTCCATGGTTCATGATCATATTCTATAGCATGTCCATAATGGATTATTGAAACAATCTAGGTTCCTCGTTCCAACCCAACTCCAACTTTTGAGAGCCCATTTATAGCATTGTTCTTGTCCCTATAAATATGAGGCATATATGTATATGAGAAAGATGTCAGTAGATTGAGAACTTCATCATACAAGAGTCATGATGTAAAATTCCCAAGAGAGATTTCTTTGCGCATCGATTGGATAACTCGATTTAAGTGGCCAAAAATTTGTAATTGATTTACACCAAATTCTTGTGCTAGTTTTAGGACCAGATTTAAGGCCATGAATTCATTGAAGTTGTTAGTTTATTGACCAATTCTAGTTTTAAAATAAATACTATGATATGAAGAAAGGTATATTATGCCTCTTGAGCCTCCCTTAGAAGAGTTCCTCTATTATGCACCATCAAAAAAATCACATGGATTTTTCTTTATTTATATCCACTTCACCTTGCATATGAGAGATATATTTTTCTTTCACTTGTGGGTAGGCATTTAAAATATTTAAGTAATGGAAAACGCATCTAAGGGGAAGTGTCTATTTGTCGTCAAACAACTTTAGATTTATAGTAAGCCATGCTCCCTAGACTATTTTAAGTGGAAGTACTCTAATCTTGTAAGTCTCCTTTCTGTTACACCATGTTCTGAAGGCCTCTTCAATACTTCCTCCTTCCTAGAGATTCCAAATCCCTATTAATCTTTCCACCTCTTTCCATACCTCCTTTGGATTATGGACATTAAAGCATGAGATGAACTATAGTTTCTTCTACTTGGTGACATT
>JASDQU010276445.1:0-15000 GCA_032191745.1 Picea mariana
GTGGGAAGTAAGAGCACGGGGGCGACAAATGATGGTCTCAAAGGAATTTCAGGAGCCGGGGAGAATTAGTTACCTCAAGCGGTAGTGGGGCAATGAGGGATTACTTACCTCCATTAAATGTGTAGATGCATGTATTAGGTCTCTAACCATGTATTGCATATGACATCACCAAAGGATGTGCAGTGGCTGGTTGAACGGAAGCATGGGGTAATCAGTTGACAAAACCCGTATATAGTTGACAAAACCCCAACAATAGATTCTGGTGGGAATCACAGCTCTGTATATAGTTACCCTTCGATCTTTTTTCCACTATATCCGAGGGTTTTCTGTGTTTCTTGATCGACTCAGAATTTTAGAAAAACTTCAATTGCGCTGGATCAAACAAAACTATGATTTGTTTTCGCTAGGTTGCAAGAAGGCTGCATAAATGTTTTTATTGGTGTTTTATCACTACGGTTTTGGGTTTGAATTTGAGAAGTTCGTTGTAGTGGATGCTGGTACGAAGAAAAAACAGTATTGATGAATAATGTATAAGTATTTTTCGATAATGTAAGTGCAATTTTATTTCTCACTAGTTGATCCAAGTACGCATGGATTTCCTTTATTTGTCTTGGAATGGACCACACCGTTTTACGTATTGGCAAGGCCTAAAGAAACTTTACAATTTAAAAAAATTGATATATTTTAGGTATGAAGATTCAACTTTATATAAAAAAATGGAGTTCATTACCACTTTTTATAAAATTGAAATTATATTAAGAATAGTTAGAATTTTTCTAAGATTGTGATGGGTTTAATATCTAATATTTAAATATTCAAATTAGCATCATGCACACTATAGGATAAAAACTTAAACTAAAATTGGTTTAAGTAGAAGGAAAATTAAACTAATTAATGGAGAAATAACAAGAGATTGAAATTGGGTGTTGGAACAAGACATGGAAGATGTCAAAAAGCAATTTTTGAACTTTAGTCATACCACTATTATTGACCTCAAAATTAAGGAGCTCAAGGGGAAGATTGGTTCCTCACCATTTCAAATGCAAACATGGATATCCAACCAATCAAGGATAGAATGAACAAGCTTCTCAAAGTGAAGCATAGACACAACAAACGAGCTCTAAACCTTATCATAGTTGGGTGGGATAAGATAATTGATGAAAAGGTAGAAATTTATGCATTATGACTTATATTGCAGCTTTAGAATTTTCACTTCACACTTGAGCTTTCCCAAATCTAATCCAAAACTTTAGTATTAGGATTGATCTACTATATTAATTTACAGTAGCAATTAATGGACAATATTTCAGTTCCCTTCAACCCAACACACTAAGAATTCCAAGAGAAAAGATACAATGTGCCAACAAGTTTCAACACTAAGGGCACACTTTTCGAAGCATCCACCAAATTAGATATCACTTTATTTACAAAAGTAAATCTTCTCTCATATCTTCTAGATATTTGTTAAATCACTTAGCAATTTCAGCCCTATGTTATGTCAAATTGGCATGAACAAGAATTGCTAGAAATTACCCAATGGGGAAGACAATTCAATCTAAAAATCAAATTTAACATTACACAATTTTGGATAGCAAGAAATTATATATATATAATAGAATAAATGAAGTACACTTGTACATACTGGTAACTTATCACAAGATGATGCAATATTCAAGCTCTCCAAAACCCTAGCTATGGTAATGATGAAAACCTTAGCCACCACCAAAGATCCATAACATGAAAGCATCAATGTTAGCAAGTCCTCATTGGCTCCAACATCAAGTTTGTATCACACAAGTTCTCCACACTGACATTTTTTTCTTTCTTAGGGTTTACAAACCTTAACCATTTTTCATCACGCAAGTACATGGCAAGAAAACTCTAGTGTTATCCTCAAAATATACATGTACATCTAAGGGTTTGAATCCTCAAACTCTAGGTCTTCAACTCTAGCCTCAACACAAGCACTCAAAATTCCATGGAACATCACAATTGAGTCTTATTCCAAGCAAGGATTCACACCAAGCTCAAGAATCATCAAAATAATCTCTCCGTGATCTTTTCCCTAGCCTTGTGTCCCACAAGAATAAGACTCCACAATCATGCAAGGAGTTAGATCCACTCTCCAAGTCATCTAGTAGGGTAGAAACCCTATCTCTACAATAGGAGCCACAATATCCATCATCATCTCTCACATAATGTGTTTCTATATGGTTTCCATGTATAGCACGAACCCTAGCATCACAAGAGAAAACCTTAGCATCACATAGGAGCCATCTCTCCATGAACCTCCAAGACATCTCTCTTTCACCTCGTTGACACCTAAGGTTTCATCATGAATGCTATCAGTATAAAAAGTACAAAGAAAAGAGTATAATGATCAATGATCGATACAAGAGAACTCTCCTCCCTCATATGTACAATATGTGAGGGAACCTAACATAAAATAAGGACATAATTCCATACAAGTATCCAACAAGGAAACCCCACATGGAGCTCTCTACAATAAAATGATGTACATCACCAAACTAGGGTTTATCACCCAACTCCCAAAGTGAAATTCCCTTTAAACATGATTCTCCTTAGGCTCAATATACCTCCTCCAACAGGGTGTGTTGCTTCTCTAACTTTGTTCCAAATGTCCTATCATGTGCCCAACACTACTCTCATGTGTGCCAATGTGGTCACTAAGCTCGAATGCTCCTCCTCAACATATTTGTTTGATTGCATCACTAACCTCCATGAAGTGTTCTCCTTAGCTCAAGCAACCTCAAGTGAACTGTCGAACCTTCAAGTTATATATCACATGGTCCCAAGATACAAGGGATATGTTCTCTCCTCTAGGTGCTCATATTTCCTCCTCCTAGGTAGCTAACTCCCTTCATCGAGCAACTAACTCCCCCATTGTGTGAACCCAATGGATTAGTCATAATGTCGATTAGGGAAATAACCTCTTAGTTAAGGACACCATTCTAGCACTCTAACCAAGTTCAAGCATCCAAACAAACTAAGCCACTCATATGTTCATGAAGCATTCGCAAGGGGCTAAGAGACCTATCACTCTCTTAACAAGGTGAAAACAGTTTGAAGTAACCCTAAAAACTAGAAAATAGTTTTGAAGGATCTTCAATGGCATGAGCATGTGCATGTATTAGGCCTACAGTGACTTCACCAAAGGATCTTCAATGGCTAGTTGAAGGGAAGCATGGGGTAAACAACCGGCAAAATCTCAACAATAAATTCTGGTGCGAATCACAACTCTGTTAATAATTACCCTTCGATCATTTTCCCACTATATCTAATAGTATTTTGTTTGTGTCTCTTGAGCAACCCAAAATTTTAGAAAAACTTCAATTGCATATGATCAAACAAAATTATGATTTTCTTTTACCGGGTTGCAAGAAGGTTGCATAAAGCATGTTCTGTTGTTGTTTTATCATTACATGGGAGGTTGTTTCATGGTCGTCCATCTCTCATGCCATACCATAGAATCAATACCATGGATAGCGTTCGCCTTCCTACGAAGTCATATGACATGGTCTCTCTCCATGTTTAAGCCAACTAACGTAGGGAGATGTGATGCAATGCACTCTTTAATGTCACTCCTCATCCCTACATCCTTTGTTTCAAATTTTTGTAAAATCTCCAGTCCCGCTCCTTTTATGATCAGTTCTAGTTTATCTGAAAACTCCAACTGAGCATAAAACGAGTGAGAGTTTGCACCATGGAAAATTCGGTGATGGTCTATGCCTTAGCGTTGTTTTTCATATGTTTCGTGTCTACCTTTTCCCAAGAAATTTGGGATGAATTGTCAATGGCACATCAAGTTCTAGATGTGGAGGCAGCCTTGAAGCTCAAGACTGCTTCGTCCAAGGTTAGTGCCCAAGAATGGAGTGAGACAGTGCAGGGGGAAGAGAGAAACAACATTTTTCTCTAGGTAGTTCACAAAGACTCACTGAGCAGTAGCAACAACACAAGCATGGTGAAGGAGATATTGCGGGAGAGATTGAAGCGAGATGCTGCAAGAGTCAATTCTATCAATGCCCGCATGCAACTTGCTACAATGGGCGTCATCAAATCTGAGATGAATCCACTGAACGGTTCCATCATCAATACAAGGTTCGATGCCAAGGACTTCAACAACTCTATAATATCTGGGCTAGCACAGGGCAGCAAGGAATACTTCACAAGGCTAGGAGTGGGCACCCCACCTCACTATACTTACATGGTACTGGATATTGGTAGCAATATAATGTGGATTCAATGTTTTTCTTGTGCTAAGTGTTATGGCCAGAGCAATTTGTTATTCAATCCTACTGCTTCATCCACATACAAAAAGGCTCCATGTGTGACTCCATTGTGCAAGAAACTAGACATCAGTGGCTGTAGAAACAAGAGGTATTGCGAATACCAGGTCTCCTATGTGGATGGGTCTTTTACAGTGGGCGATTTCTTCACAGTGGGTGATTTCTCCACATAAACGCTCACATTCAGAGGCCAAGTGATTAGGAGAGTGGCTCTCGGTTGTGGCCATGACAACTAAGGGATTTTTATTGGAGCTGATGGGATTTTGGGTCTGGGTCGAGGCTTGCTCTCGTTTCCATCTTAGACCAAAGCTCAGTTCAACAAACGATTTTCTTACTGTTTAGTCGACAGGAGCGCGTCTGGAATGACTAGTTCCCTAATCTTAGGCAAAGCTGCAATACCCAAATACGCAATTTTTACACCGCTCTTGAGCAACTTGAAGCTCGATACGTTCTACTATGTTTAACTAGTGAGAATAAGCGTCGATTGGAGGAGGCTCACCTCCATTCCGGCCTCCGTGTTTCAGATGGATGCGACTGGAGATGGTGAATTCATTATTGATTCTGGGACCTCTGTGACGCATTTGGTTGATTCTTCTTATACCACAATGTGGGATGCTTTCAGGGTCGGGATTGGGAACCTAAAGTCTGCAGGTGGGTTTTCTCTGTTTGATACCTGCTATGATTTATCGGGGATAAAATCTGTGAAGGTCCCCATGCTGGTCTTTCATTTCCATGGTGTTGTCGATATCTCTCTACCTGCTACTAATTATCTCATCCCCATGGATAGTTCCGCGACTTTCTGCTTTTGTTTTGCTGGGAACACTGGTGGGCTCTCCATTATTGGCAACATTCAACAACAAGGGTACTGTGTAATGTTTGATAGTTTGGTGAATCATGTAGGATTTAAATCTAGTTCATGCCTAGCTTAGGAGAGCTTGTTTATTTGATTTTTATTCTTACTTGTATTTTTTGCCTAACCTAATATCTTCTCATATATTGTCCCCTGCTACTGTTGTTAATATTATTGAAAACGTTATTTGGGTTAAAAGATTCATACATTGTCCAATACCCATGAACCACATTATATCCTTAGGGTAGTCTATCAACAAAAAATGGGTAGGTTTCCTTGAAGAAGCCTCTTCCATGTTAAGTAACATCATTCACCTAAGGCTACTAAATTTTGGGCATCTAATCCTTTGGGAACAAATCATTTTGATCAAAATTGGTTCCTTAAATTAGCTTTCCTACTAAAGCACACCCAAGAGAAAACCTAGGTCTAAATAACTTCAATATTTAGAAGGATTTCATGTGTTTATTCTCCCCCATGGAAATGAAACTTGACTTTTTATTTCCATAGGAGACAACAACCTTTTGTTTCTTTGAGTTATCACATTAGCAGGGATTTTAAGGTAGAATATAGTGTTTCTTGATGGATCCTAAGAGGAAACATCTAGAAGGATGAGGTGGACAAAGAGGTGATGTGGTTCCCTAACCCCTAAGACATGGTAAACAAGGTTCCCGCTAAGAAATAAAATATGGTAAACAAGGTTCCCACTAAGCAATAATATATGCCCTTGTTGTTGTTAGTGGGAAAAACAATTGCTTAGTTGATGTGGAATCAAAATTATGAACTCTATAGGAGATTATAATTTAAGTACTTATGGACTGATAAACTATGTTAGAGTATTGAACTTGGATAGAAGTGACTTTACATATGATGTAATTAATTGTCATATAGAATGAGTTTATTTTAAACAACATTAGCACATATAAACTACACCATTATCTATGAGCATTAGGATATCTTCACCTATACCATTCTCTTTAGGTCAAAAGATCTTTTTTTTTAAATTAAATTAGCTAAACACTAAGGTTATCCTTAAAATATAGATGTGCATTACAAAGAAGGGAAAATAAAGTCATGTGTGAATAATATTAATGCATTCTCTTTATGGAACCAACTCAAAGTTGCAATGATTTAGTAAAATATTTGAACATAAATTAATTTATTCATCAGTGTAAAGAAGACCTTATAAAAAATACATTAGCACCAAGACTTGGTTGAGTGCCCATATGTACATGAACAAAAATATTACTATGTTATCTCTAAGTTTAAAACATATTCAGCTCATAGTGGAGTTGAATATTCAATCTCTCACAATGAAGGAAAGGAAGGGAAGGACGAGTTTGGAAAGAGATAATTTAAGTGAAGCAAAGTCAATATAAATATGAAAATAAAGACATCTAGTTCTTAGATAGTGAACAATAGTATATATGGAAGACTTCATTTAATATCAAGACTAAGAACTTGGGTTCTATATTTTTTTTTCTCTAAATTTTTTGGTGTATTTTTGCAGTATTACTCTGTACGTAGTGATTCATTGCAATGTACATGTGTTTTAACATTTAATATTGTTAAATTGTGAATATGTACAAAACTCCCATTTCCTTCCAGTAAAGACACAAATTAAATTCTTTTCCTTGAACAAGTCTCACAACTCCAAATAAAATGAAGATCATGGTCTTGAGAGACAACATACTTGGCATTTATAGGTGAGAAAGCTTAACCAAGTAAACAAATGCAATAGGATTGAAATGAAAAACATTATTAAGTGCTCCAACCGTATTTTAAATATAGTGATATAGGTCAAGTAATGATGTTATAGATCATAGGATATGTCCTATGGAACTATGACCTATGAAACTATGAACTCTAGAACTATGACCTCTGGAACTATGGCCTGTGGTAATGTGACCTGTGGAACTATGACCTATGGAACTACACCCTCTGGAACTATGACCTGTGGAATTACGCCCTCTAGAAATATGATCTCTGGAACTATGACCTGTGGAACTACGCCCTATAGAACTATGACCTATGGAACTATGCCCTAGTATATATAATTAATATAGTGCATATACCAATATACATACTAGGTACCTAACCTGCAAGAACCTTTTGAGATTGAGGCATATGCTTTAGACTATGTTGTCGGCACAATTCTCTCTCAACACATACATCCTATGGCCTATCATAGTGAGACACAATCATATACCATCCATAAGTACCCCACTTATGACAAAGAAATGTATTGCATTGTACAATCCTTCCGCCAATGAAGGAATTACATTCTTGGGAAGGAAACAATCATCTACATTACCCATAAGCCTCTGTAATTCATGCAGACACAAGTAAAATTGCAGAATTAAGTGGTCCACATATTTGCAGCAGTTCCATCTCAACATCAATTATAAGACAGGGAGCATGAACCATGTCACTCACTTTCTATAGTTGTTGATCGATTTTCCAAGATGGAGATTTTGGCCGTCTGCAAGAAGAGCATCACAACAGAGGCCACTACCAAGCTCTTCTTCGAACAAGTGTGGGTACATTTTGGGGTAACACAAACCATTGTCTCAGATTGGGACAACCAGTTCGTCAACACATTGGGACAACTGGTTCCACAACGTAAGCTCTATATACAGAAGAGATCTTTCATATATGTGAATTTTGCCTTCCGTAAATGCGCATATACGGAAGCTCTCTTTCGTATATGAACATTTTGTCTTCCGTATATGTGCATTTTGACTTCCATAAATGCGCATTTACAGAAGCCAAAATGCATATATACGAAAGAGAGATTTATGGAAGCCAAAATGTGCATATACGGAAGCTCTCTTCCATATATGCGCATTTTGGCTTCCGTAAATGCACATTTTGGCTTCCATATATGCACATTTTTTCCTTCCATAAATATGCATATACGGAAGCTCTCTTCTGTATATGCACATTTTTTCTTCCATATATGCGCATCTACGGAAGCCATAATGCGCATATACGGAAGATCTCTTCCGTATATGCACATTTTGGCTTCCGTAAATGCGCATATATGGAAGAGAGCTTTCATATATACACATTTTGGTTTACGTATATGCGCATTTACGGAAGCCAAAATTCGCATATATGGAAGCTATGTTCCATATATGTGCATTTAAGGAAGCCAAAATGCACATATACGGAAGCTATCTTCCGTATATGCGAATTCTGTCTTCCGTATATGCACATTTTGGCTTCCATAAATGCGCATATATGGAAGCTCTATATGCGCATTCTATCTTTTGTATATGCGCATTTTGGCTTCCGTAAATGCACATTTTGACTTTCGTAAATGCGCATATACGGAAGCTCTCTTTTGTATATGCACATTTTGCCTTCCATATATGCACATTTTTCCTTCCGTAAATGCGTATTTACGGAAGCCAAAATGTGCATATACAGAAGAGAGAGTTATGGAAGCCACAAATGCGCATATACAGAAGCACTCTCTTCTGTATATGCAGTTTTTTCTTCCATAAATGCGCACATATACGGAAGCTCTCTTCTGTATATGCGCATTTTGTCTTCTGTATATGCACATTTATAAAAACTCTCTTCCGTATATAGAGCTTCTATATATGTGCATTTTCGATTTCATAAATGTGCATATACAAAAGCCAAAATGCACATATACAGAAGCTCTCTTCCGTATATGTGCATTTTGGCTTCCGTATATGCACATTTTTTCTTTCCATAAATGCACATATACGAAAGCCAAAATGCTCATATATGGAAGAGAGCTTTTGTATTTGTCTTTTATATATGTGCATTTAAGGAAGCCAAAATGCGCATATATGAAAGTTATATTTTGTATATGTGCATTCTATCTTCCGTACATGCGCATTTTGGCTTCTGTAAATGCGCATATACGGAAGCTCTATATACGGAATAGAGCTTCCATATATGTGCATTTTGGCTTCTATAAATGCACATATACCGAAGACAAAATATACATATATGGAAGAGATCTTCCATAAATGCACATTTTTGTTTTTCATAAATGCGCATTTTTCCTTTCGTAAATGCGCATTTATGGAAGACAAAATGCATATATACGGAAGAGACATTTAAGGAAGCCAAAATATGCATATACTGAAGCTCTCTTATGTATATGCGCATTTTGTCTTATGTATATGCACATTTACGAAAAATCTCTTCCGTATATAGAGCTTTAGTATATGCGCATTTTGGCTTTCGTAAATGTGCATATACAAAAGCCAAAATGCACATATATGGAAACTCTCTTCCATATATGCGCATTTTGGCTTCCATATATGCAATTTTTTTCCTTCCGTAAATGCGCATTTATGGAAGCCAAAATGTGCATATATGAAAGCTCTCTTTCGTATATGCGCATATATGGAAGAGAGCTTTCGTATATGTGCATTTTGGCTTCTGTATATGCACATTTACGAAAGCCAAAATGCGCATATACATAAGCTCTATATATGGAAGAGATCTTTTGTAAATGCGAATTATGGCTTCCATAAATATGCATATATGGAAGAGAGCTTCTGTATATGCACATTTATGGAAGGAAATAATGTGCATATACAGAAGCCAAAATGCCCATTTACGGAAGCTATCTTCCATATATGCGCATTCTATCTTCTGTATATGTGCATTTTCGCTTCCATAAATGTGCATATACAGAAGCCAAAATGTGCATATAAGGAATCTCTATATACGGAAGAGAGCTTTCGTATATGCACATTTTGTCTTCCATAAATGCGCATATACGGAATACAAAATGTACATATACGGAAGAGAGCTTCCATAAATACGTATTTTTGTTTTTCGTAAATGCGCATTTTTTCCTTCCGTAAATGCGCATATACGGAAGATCTGTTCCATATATGCACATTTTGTCTTCCATATATGTGCATTTTGGCTTCCGTAAATGCGCATATACAGAATCCAAAATGCACATTTACGGAAGCCAAAATGCGCATATACGAAAGAGAGCTTCTGTATATGCACATTTTGGCTTCGGTAAATGCGCATATACGGAAGCCAAAATGCGCATATAAGGAAGACAAAATTTGCATATACAGAAGAGAGCTTCTGTATATGCGCATTTACAGAAGGAAAAAATGTGCATTTACAAAAAACAAAAATACACATTTATGGAATCTCTCTTTCGTATATGTACATTTTTCCTTCCGTATATGCGCATTTATGGAAGGAAAAATGCGTATATACTCCTTGCATAACTTACAGAAGAGAAACAATTGAAACGTGTTCAATTATTTATGAATTCATTCATTCACAATGAACCTCATACATCCACAAAATTCATAACAACAGTAAAACTGTAAAACAATATCAACAATATATAATTGGATAAATTCTCCTTTGTTTTTTCATTCCCAAAAACCATGATTACAATTGTGATCTCTTACAAACAATACAATGAAAAAATAAATTTTCTAAGGACCGAGAGCCTTCTTCACTCCTCTTCCTCCTATCTAAGTTCTATGACCTTCTACTCTAGCGATTACCTACTCAGCTTAATTAAATGCAACCTAATGACTAATAAGGGATAATTTCCTACACCTGTAATATTTTACAGTCATGTAAGGATTTACAATGATCCGTCATTTCAAACGGTGGCCCAACATTACATACAACTAATTTAATTAACAAGAAATTAAAAAAAAATCTCCACACCACTACCAATATGGTTAAGAGTCGGTTTGGTTCTTTCAATGTATTGTGGTGTCAATTTCGCTTCCACTTTCTCTTTTCTTAATTTTATAGCGATCCTCCTGCATCACTACACCCTTTAGAACTATGACCTCTGGAACTATGACATTTGGAACTATGATCTATGGAACTTTGACTTGTGGAACTGTGAAATGTGGAACTATAACCTATGGAACTACGCCCTCTAGAACTATGACCTGTAGAACTATGCCCTCTGGAACTATGACCTCTGGAACTATGACCTTTGGTACTATGACCTCTAGAACTATGACCTTTGGAACAATGACATATGGAACTGTGACATGTGGAACTACGACCTATGGAACTACACCCTCTCGAACTATGACTTGTGGAACTATGCCCTCTATAACTATGACCTATGGAACTATGACATGTGGAACTACACCCTCTAGAACTATGACCTATGGAACTATGCCCTATGGAACTATGACCTCTATAACTATGAACTCTGGAACTACGTCCTCTGGAACTATGACCTGTGGAACTATGACCTATGGAACTATGACCTCTAGAACTAAACCCTCTAGAACTATGACCTCTTGAACTACTCCCTCTGGAACTATGACTTTTGGAAATTTGACCTATGGAACTACGCCCTCTAGAGCTATGACCTTTGGAACTATAACCTATGGAACTATGACCTTTGGAGCCACGCCCTCTAGAACTATGACCTCTGGAACTATGACCTTTAAAACTATGACCTACGGAGCTATGACATGTGGAACTGTGACTTGTGGAACTATGACCTCTGGAACCATGCCCTATGGAACTATGACTTCTGGAACTATTCCCTCTAGAACTATGACCTGTGGAACTATGACCTTTGGAACTACGCCCTCTGGAACTATGACCTATGGAACTATGCCCTATGGAACTATGACCTCTAGAACTATGTTCTCTATAACTACGCCCTCTGGAACTATGACCTTTGGAACTATGCCCCCTATGAACTATGATAGGTCATAGTTCCAAAGGTAATAGTTCCAAAGGGCGTAGTTCCAAAGGTCATAGTTCTAGAGGTCATAGTTCCAGAGGGTGTAGTTCGAGAGGTCATAGTTCCAAAGGGCATAGTTCCATAAGTGATAGTTCCACAGGTCATAGTTCGAGAGGGCGTAGTTCCAGAGGTCATAATTTCATAGGGCGTGGTTCCAGAGGTCATAGTTATAGAGGGCGTAGTTCCATAGGTCATAGTTCCACATGTCATAGTTTCACATGTCATAGTTCCATAGTTCATAGTTCCAAAGGTCATAGTTCCACAGGTCAAAGTTCCATAGGTCATAGTTCTAGAGGAAGTAGTTCCAGAGGGCGTAGTTTTAGAATTCATAGTTCCATAGGTCACAGTTCCACAGGTCACAGTTCCAAAGGTCATAGTTTCAGAGGTCATAGTTCCATAGGGTGTAGTTCTAGAAGTCATAGTTCTCGAGGTCATACTGCAGAGTTGGAAGAGCTTCTCTGAATGCTTCCAATTTCTTATGAGCAAGGTTACCAAGCCCTGGAACAATAATTATCTAATTTCACTTTTAAATTTGATTTTTTATATAAATATAATAAATGAACATTCACATTATAATAAAAATAAAAGAACTACGCCCTTTGGAACTATGACCTATGGAACTACACCCTCTGGAACTATGACCTTCGGAACTACACCCTTTGGAACTACGCCCTTTGGAACTATGACCTCTGGAACTACCCCCTCTAGAACTACGCCTCTGGAACTATGACCTCTGGAACTATGACCTCTGGAACTATGACCTGTAGAACTATGCCCTCTGGAACTATGACCTTTGGAACTACGCCTCTGGAACTATGACCTCTGGAACTATGACCTGTAGAACTATGCCCTCTGGACCTATGACCTCTGGAACTACTCAGTCTGAAGTGGATTCAGCAGTAAAGGACATGCGCATTTACAGAAGTCAAAATGTGCATTTATGGAAGCCAAAATGCACATATACGGAAGATAGAATGCGCATATAGAGATTCCATATATGCACATTTATGGAAGCCAAAATGCGCATATACAGAAGACAGAATTCGCATATACGGAAGATAGCTTCTGTATATGCGCATTTTGGTTTCCGTAAATGCACATTTATGGAACATAGCTTCCATATATGCGAATTTTGGCTTCCGTAAATGCGCATATACGTAAGCCAAAATGTGCATATACGAAAGCTCTCTTCCATATATGCACATTTACGGAAGCCAAAATGTGCATATACGGAAGAGAAATTCCGTATATGTACATTATGGCTTCCGTAGATGCGCATATATGGAAGAAAAAATGCGCATATACAGAAGAGAGCTTCCGTATATGCATATTTATGGAAGGAAAAAATGTGCATATATGGAATCCAAAATGTGCATTTACAGAAGCCAAAATGCGCATATACGGAAGAGAGCTTCCGTATATGCACATTTTGGCTTCCGTAAATCTCTCTTCCGTATATATGCATTTTGGATTCTGTAAATGCGCATTTATGGAAGTCAAAATGCGCATATACGGAAGACAAAATGTGCATATACAAAAGAGAGCTTCCGTATATGCGCATTTACGGAAGGAAAAATTCACATATATGAAAGATCTTTTCCGTATATAGAGCTTACGTTGTGGAACCAGTTGTCCCAATGTGTTGACGAACCGGTTGTCCCAATCTGAGACAATGGTTTGTGTTACCCCAAAATGTACCCACACTTGTTCGAAGAAGAGCTTGGTAGTGGCCTCTGTTGTGATGCTCTTCTTGCAGACGGCCAAAATCTCCATCTTGGAAAATCGATCAACAACTATAGAAAGTGAGCGACATGGTTCATTCTCCCTGTCTTATAATTGATGTTGAGATGGAACTGTTGCAAATATGTGGACCACTTATGATAGTGGTCATTCTGCAATTTTCCTTGTGTCTGCATGAATTACAGAGGCTTATGGTTAATGTAGATGATTGTTTCCTTCCCAAGAATGTAATTCCTTCATTGGCGGCAAGATTGTACAATGCAGTACATTTCTTTGTCATAAGTGGGGTACTTATGGATGGTATATGATTGTCTCTCACTATGATAGGCCATAGGATGTATGTGTTGAGAGATAATTGTGCCGACAACATAGTCTGAAGCATATGCCTCAATCTCAAAAGGTTGTTGCAGGTTAGGTACCTAGTATGTATATTGGTATATGCACTATATTAAGTATATATACTAGGGCGTAGTTCGATAGGTCATAGTTCTATAGGGCATAGTTCCACAGGTCATAGTTCCAGAGGTCATAGTTCTAGAGGACGTAATTCCATAGGTCATAGTTCCATAGGTCATAGTTCCAGAGGGCATAGTTCCATAGGTCATAGCTTCACAGGTCACATTTCCACAGGCCATAGTTCCAAAGGTCATAGTTCTAGAGTTCATAGTTTCATAGGTCATAGTTCCATAGGACATATCCTACGATCTATAACATCATTACTTGACCTATATCACTATATTTAAAATACGGTTGGAGCACTTATAATGTTTTTCATTTCAATCCTATTGCATTTGTTTTCTTGGTTAAGCTTCTCACCTATAAATGCCAAGTATGTTGTCTCTCAAGACCATGATCTTCATTTTATTTGGAGTTGTGAGACTTGTTCAAGGTAAAGAATTTAGTTTGTGTCTTTACTGGAAGGAAATGGGAGTTTTGTACATATTCACAATTTAACAATGTTAAATGTTAAAACACATGTACATTGCAATGAATCACTACGTACAAATTAATACTGCAAAATACACCAAAAAATTTAGAGAAAAAAAAATATAGAACCCAAGTTCTTAGTCTTGATATTAAATGAACTCTTCCATATATACTATTGTTCACTATCTAAGAACTAGATGTCTTTATTTTCATATTTATATTGACTTTGCTTCACTTAAATTATCTCTTTCCAAACTCATCCTTCCCTTCCTTTCCTTCATTGTGAGAGATTGAATATTCAACTCCACTATGAGCTGAATATGTTTTAAACTTAGAGATAACATAGTAATATTTTTGTTCATGTACATATGGGCACTCAACCAAGTCTTGCTGCTAATGTATTTTTTATAAGGTCTTCTTTGCACTGA
>JASDQU010276452.1:0-14974 GCA_032191745.1 Picea mariana
TTTAACTTGTTCTTATACATTACGTATCTAGTCATAGCCATGCTCTCAATGGGAGAGCGGCTTGCTTCTACGAGGAGGATGGGATAGGGCGTATTTCCTTTAATTTTGAGATTATAGGTTATAAATTTCTTTTGTATTTGCTCTATCTTTATCCAGGATTCATGAGAGATACTACAACCCCACACTTCACATCCATAAAGAATAGTAGGTGTAACAAGAGTCTCAAAGAGGAGTTTCCTCTTATCACAACTCCAAAGATCAGTTGATTTACAATTGTTTTCAAGCCCATAATAAGTTTTCCATCCCCCAATAATCCTTTTCTCAATGCTATAATTCCAATTGATCTTGTGGTGAATATCAATTCCAGGATATTTGTATGAAGTCACTTCCTCCAAGTTGTTGTCATATAGAAAGGTATCATAAAGGATCTTATTGGATTTAATAATCATGACCTTAGTCTTATCTTTTGTTTTGAAATCTCTTATAAATAATTATTTTATTTGTTTACTTAAAGTAAATTGTATAAAATAATAATCATATTACTAACATACAAAATATAAATATTTTTTAATTGAAATGTAATCATTTAATCTCCAAAATACTAACACAATATAAGTAATTGAATAAATTCAAACAATAATAATAAAAACCACATCAAATAAATAAAAGATTATATTCAAAAATTAACAATATTAAATAATTATATTATTACTATTTAAAATAAAAAGTGTTCAATGTAAATCAAATATCTAATAATAATACATTATATCAAGAAAAAAATAATATTTTATATTTTAAGCCAAATGTCCAATAACAATATATTAAGAGAAAGACAACATTTTGTATTTTGATTTGCATTAAGATATTTTAAATTTGTCAAAATATATAAATATCTTTTATATATCCTTGTGATTACAGTATGACGAACATAATAATGTTGCAATCTACTGAACATAGTAACGTCACAATGTGAAAAACATAAGTTGATGTCACAATCTGACCAATATGTCCATGACGTCACAATGTGGATAGTAACGTCGCATTGTGAAAAACACAAACATACGTTGCAATGTGTTTCTCATTGTTCTGTCATCACAATTTGATGAACATTTCCTCACATTGCAATGTGACACACATATTCTGGCGTCACAATGTGACAAAAATTTCCAAACATCACAATGTGTCGAACATAGTAACGTTCCAATCTACCAAGCATTGCAATGTTGCAATTTGATGAACATTGTCATGTCATTACAATCTAACAAATATATACAGACATCATAATGTGACGAACCTTTCCCTATTGTCATAATTTGATGAACATAGATGGGCATTGCAATGTGATGAACATTTTCCTATTATCACAATTTGACGAACATAAACAAAGGTTGCAGTGTGACAAACATATCCCTATCGTCACAATATGATGAACATATCCTCACATTTTATTCTCACACACATATCGTAAAGTTACATTGTGACAAGCATTTCCAAACATCATAATGGGACGAACAAAACCCATTGCTACAAGCTGATGTACACAACCCAATGTGGCAATCTGACAAACATAGACCAACATTGCAAAGACACGAACATTTCAGGACGCCGCAATGTGATGAACATAACCAATCATTGCACTGTGACAAGCCTATTCAATGCCATAATGTGATGAACAAAACCCTTCTTTGTAATTTGATGACAATAAACTTACAATGTCATGTGATGAACAAAATATGATGTCACAACGTGATGAACGAAACATGTTGTTGCAATGTGATAGGAACAAAGCATGATCAACATTGCAATGTAGTAGTGACATAGTAACCTATGGTTAAACATAATTGACACGGCCCACCATAATCACATATGAATGGTCAACAAAGGTCATCCATGGGCATGGTCGACCATAATAAACCCTCATCAACCATATTCAACCATGGTCATGGTCAACTATAGTCAACCATGGTGAAGGACAACCACGATCAACCATACTGAACCTTTCCTTCCCAATGTAAACCAAGGTCTACCAAAGTTAACCATGGTCATGGTAAAGCATAGTCAACCATAGTCATTGTCAATTAATGTATTAATATTTTAATAATGTATTCCTACTTTATTTTATACATTAATGTATTAACTCTTTAGTAGTTTATTATTGATTTATTAATGTATCATTTTATTAGTGTATTAATGATTTATTAATGTCTTAATGTATTAATACTTTAGTAATGTATTTATTGAAAATGTATTAATGTATTAATTAATTAAATTTATATATTATAATTCACATTAACGTATTAATGTCGATCATAGTCATGACCATAAGAAACCACGATCATGGTCAATCATAGTCAACCATGGTCATTTTCAATGTATGTATTGATGTATTAATACTTTAATAATGACAACAACAACTTGGAGGAAGTGACTTCACACAAATATCTTGGAATTGATATTCACCACAAGCTCAATTGGAAATATAGCATTGAGAAAAAGATTATTGGGGGATGGAAAGTTTATTATGCGCTTGAAAAAAAATGTAGATCAGTTGATCTTTGGAGTTGGGATAAGAAGAAACTCCTCTTTGAGACTCTTGTTACACCTATTATTCTTAATGGATGTGAAGTCTGGGATTGTAGTATCTCTCATGAATCCTAGAGAAATATAGAGAAAATACAAGAGAATTTTATAACCTATAATCTCAAAATTAAAGGACATATGCCCTATCCCATTCTCCTCTTAGAAACAAGTCTCTCCCCCATTGAGAGCATGGCTATTACTAGATACCTAATGTACAAGAATGACTTAAACAACATGGAAGGCAAGAGGCTTCCTAAAAAATCGATTCATAACCACCATCGACTCAAGCGAGGATGGCATAAAGATGCCTAGTCTCGGACAAACTATTGGGGAATCATGGAAGACACCATTTTGCAGAATAAAGATACTATTAAAAAATGTCAAATCAAAACTTAAGGAGAAAATGTGGTGTGATAAAGAGTTAGAGGAAAAAATAAAATTAAGGTATTATAAGGATGTAATCAACCCTAATCTAGAAGATCAAAATTATCTATCTATTTTTCCAAGTGTAAAGAAAAAAATAAGCATTGCTAAGATAAGAACAAATTCTCACAAGCTCCATAGTGAAACTGGGCATTGGTCAATTTCTAAAATGCCATGGGATGAAAGAGTGTGTCACCTTTGTCACACTAAGAAGGTTGAAGATGAAAAACACTTTCTCTTAGATTCTCCAGCCTATACACATATTAGATCTCATTTTCAAAATATTTGTCACACTACCAACGTTCCTAACCTCTTAACTCAACAAAAGTATGGTGATCTTGGAAAGCTTCTCTTAATGTTTTTCGAGAACAGAAAAAAAATTCTAAAGAATTACAAGTAATCACTTAACCCTCTTAAGGTCCGATAGACCAATTCGGTCTTAGTGGACATTAATCATCATCATCATAATCATCATTATTACTTTTGTAATGTATTATTAATGTGCTTTATTAATGTATTAATGCTTTAATACTTTAGCAATGTATTAATTATTCAATACATTACATAATTAATGTATTATTACTTTAATTTTGCATTATAGTAATGTAATAATTTATTGTTAATGTATTAATATTTAGTAATGTATTTAATGTGTTATTATTGTAATACTTTATTAGTGTATTAATACTTTAACAATGTATTAATTAATAACCTATTAATGTATTAATTGATTAATGCATCAGATTATTAATATATCAATCAATTAATACTTTACATAATACATTGCATTAATACATTAATCGAACATTAAGTATTAAACATTAATATATTATTATTATTATATATTACATTAATGTAATAATTAATGAATACATTAATGGTAGTTTCCAAGGCAGTCAACTAGCAACAACCACTTTATAAAAGTGTTTGATATAAAATTGGGTCATTAATTTGGAAGTGGTTATTCATAATCTTAACAACAACAAATATTTCACCATTTTTGTATTTTAAATTTGAAAAAAAACTGACAGCTCTTTGGACATCACAAAAATATATGAAAACAATCATTTAAGCATAGCTATGACAACAATCAATTAAGCATAGCTTATCATGGTCAATGTGGTAAGTTTGCAAACTAATTCAATGCTCAAAGGCTCCATGGAGTAATAAAAAGTGGAAAATGATCTCATTGTTTGAAATAATGCCTCATTATGATGCATCCTAGAGTTTAGGGATTGGGTTGGGTTAGCTGGAGGAAGTTGAGATATTCTCTCAACCTCTCCCTCCAAGAGTGGAATAAGTTGGATCTCACAACACTTATGTAAATGTGATGTATATCTATTTATTATAAGTAATAGAAGTATATTTGTGTGTATAATCATATGCTATGGCTGTTGTCTCGAATTTCAACTTGGTATAAGAGCTGAGGTGAGAGGAACATAGAGCCTGATTTGATGTTGCGATGGCATTGTCAATGAACCTGAAGAAATCATGTTTAGTCGTCAGAGAATCCATCTTATGATCACTTGATAACCATGATATATGCATCTGCCGCAGACTTGTGGAGGTTCATTGGTCGATGAATTGCTGAGGGAGCTAGGTGAAGTTGCAGATTGTTGCAATCCTTTTCCACTGCTATCCATTTCTGTAGTTCGTTTCCAGAATGAAACTACTGAGGAGACATGAGTTGGATTAGAGGAATGAACATTGTTGCCGACATATGGGTCGAGATGTTGAACAAAGGAGGGTCTCATTCAGAGCAAGGCTTTGAGAATCAATCAGATCACAAGATCTAAACATTGATGACATTCATCTCTAGGCTTCTGTTGATAGCCCATATGGTCACTTGAGCATATAAAATTTGTTGAAGAAATTGTTGTAGAGAGGATCCGCAGAGAATATAGAGACCAATTCATTATGAAGAGGATCCATGCCAACACATTTTTTTTTAGCTCGATACTACACCTTGAAATGTAGTTGAGAGGAGTCGCATTGCCCAACCACTATTGTTGTTTATGGATGAAATTGTTGCCTAATTGAGCCTCATGAATTACAGATCTATTGCATATTGCAAGGAAGGAGTCTGTCGTGATATGTTGTAATCTTCATAGAGGAAGGAACGTTGCCATATCTATTGATTGCATAGGTATTCATTTTCTCATTAAAGTTTTTATTGATATGGAGAATATTGCATTGGAAAAATTTAATGGTTTTAATTTCCATACTTGGAAAATAAAAATACAACTTCAAATGATGCATAAGAATTTATGAAGAATAGTAAAAGGTACAGAGAAGGCACCTACAGATCCCGGGCAATTAATTGAATGGGAGAAAAGAGAGGATAGAGCCAAGTCCATTCTTGGATTTTCTCTTGCAGATTCCCAACTACACCTAATAGAATTGGAAAAATCTTCGCAAGAAATGTGGGTACAATTGAGTACAATATTTGGGGAAAAGGCTGTAAATACCAAGTTTTCATTAAAATTACAACTATTCAAATAAAAAATGCATGATGAAGTATCATTGTATTGTCACATAAATTATTTAAATTCTTTGTTAGCACAGTTGGGAGAGATCGACTCTAAATTCGATGAAGATGATGCAAAAGAAATTTTGTTGAATAGTTTGTCTCCAAAATATGACAATGCTATTTTTACTTTAACTCAATTACCCTCTCGAACTATGGAAGACATGATTTCAGCACTCTTAGCAGAAGAAAAGAGGATGAAGGAAGGTGACATGGAAGTCATTTCACATGCTGAAATTGCATTATTCTCTAAGGGAAGAACAAATAAAAACATTGAATGCTTCTACTCTCGAAGATGTGGGCAAACATCACTGAATTGAAAAACACGTGCTAGTGATCTTCTAAAAGGAAAAATGTAAGAGTCAGCTAACATAGCATGAGGACTCACTAGGTGTTATGCATGAATACTCATCCAGTGATTATGAACCTTCTCAATCATCTCTCAAACTTTTCTATAATATAGTTATTGGTTATGTATGTTAGATATATATTGTAAAAACTTTTGATTCTTGTTGTATTTTGGTGCTCCAATATCATCAGTTATGTGTTATCATTGTGTTGTTGAGTGTGTGTAAAACAGTCATTTTGTAAGATCGATTATTGAATGTTTTAGTATCGCAACTATTCTTCAAGGTAGTTTAGAATCATCGATCCTATAAATACTTCAAAGATGGTCGGAAGCAGTTGTATTTGTGTTGGATGAATTGGTAGCTCAAAGATGATGGAGAGAAAGAGCATGTCTATGAAGTTCAGAGATGGGTGTAACTGCGTAAGAGGACCAATGAGACACACACAACAAAATTTGTGTTGTAACCTTTTGTTATGTTTTGTAATGTAGGCATTAAGGGGGGTGTTAGAAATAATGTCTCATTATGATGCATCCTAGAGTTTAGGGATTGGGTTCAGTTAGCTGGAGAAAGTTGAGATATTCTCTCAACCTCTCCCTCCAAGAGTGAAATAAGTTGGATCTCACAACACTTATTTAAGTGTGTTGTATCTTTTTTTATTATGAGTAATAGAAGTATATTTGTGTGTATAATAGTATGCTATGGCTGTTGTCTTGAATTTCAACTCTCTCATTAGATAATGCTATGATGAAACACTCTTATGACTATGATGAGTGTGGTTTTTTTCTTTAGATCAAGACGTTAGTTTAATAATGTGACGGAGATTTTCATGTAAACAGCTCAAAACCACCTCTCCAAATGGCCAACAATTTGTCATATTAAAACAACCACAAAAGATGCATAATTTCACTATCTTGTTATGATTTCCTTTTTCATGTATGTTAAATATGGAAATTCATCAATGCTTTCGAGATGAACAATACCAAAATTCATACTAGCCATCTTAATATGAGTAAACAACTATAAATGTGTAAAGGAATAGCTTTTCAGTCAAAAATTTATTACATTCACATTGACTACCAAAGATAGGAAACACAAAGTGTCTCAACACCTTGAGATGAAATACAAACAGACTGTCTTGAGTGTATAAAATCCTTAGTCGGCATATAACCATGTATCCATATTTCATAAATCTCACAAAAAAAATTTTAACATAGGGATAGCAAAGGTAACACACTTAGAATTTGCAAGCAACAAAAATCAAGGTAATGATCTGGTCAATATTTTGTTAACTCTCAAGGAAACATAGAGAAAACAGGCCTCGATTTTTGTTTGATAAATCAGGCACAACGTGATGCAAGGTGATGTAAGGTAATAGATCTTACAAAATATGTTATTCCCAAGCTTCCTATTCTTGCAAACTACCCAACTTAGCCTCAGTAGCTTTTTACAAAATATCTATTATAGAACCTATAGAACAGGAATGAATTAAAACACAAGGAAAAAGACGGAACATCTCATGTTTATCTCCTGAGGCTAGACTTAGTGAATACTCTTGCACAAACTCAATGAATACTCTTGCACAGGATTCACAGGTTAGTTCAAGTAAAGGAGACTTGTCTATGGAAGCCTAACTACTAAATAAGTTACCTTAGTCTTTTTTCGACATGTAATGAAGAAGTTTAATACTTGACCCACCACTTTGATTATCTTACAAAGATTAAGACAAGGGAGCCTCTATAAAACTACGGAGGGACTACCTGCAATGCACCTTACACTTGTCTAGTAAGTTGTAGTAAAGAGAAAATAACAGACAAAGTTTTTTAAAAATGGATTTTTTATTCATTTATTTCTTACACTTATGGGAAATGGCTATAATTAATAATTAATGGCCTTTTAATGATAGATGGGTTTTTAATGGCCACTAAAGACTCCGATTTGAAGCATTAATTTTCTTGCATGATAAAAGATATTACAGAGGTGATTAAGATGATTATCATAACAAATACTGTTAAATTCAGATTTAGAGATTTTATTGTGCTTAAATTTATATGTTTTAATGTGATTTTTTATTTTATTTTTATCGTGAGAGCCATCATTTTTTTAACAGATCTCCATGAAAACATATAGACATGAACAACAAGATGATGGAAAAATCTCACTAACCAACACTGATTAGTATTCACACCAATTTTACATATTTATAATACAATGGGTGATGCCACCTCAGAGAGATTTCTATTATATTCTAAAATCATGCATGATGACTAGGCTAGGCAATCTTAACTAAATCATTAGTCATCATTTGAGGATATATTACTAATATAGTAAACGAATAATAGAAATATAGGTGACAATTTAGACTTAGTCATTGGTAAAGGTAAACCATAGGATAACAACTCCGCCCTCAATCACAAGTTCGATCAATAATACCAGCAATAAAGCATAAACTGATATTAATTCCAATTCTTCATACTGAAACTCCTGAGTTGAGCCTCAATGAAGAACTTCCTGAAAAATCGTCATTCTGGATGTTGAAAGGTTCATCTGAAATGAACTGGAATATAGCTTAGATATGGAAGTAAACAATTGCAATATCTGAACATTCCCTGATTGTTTGACAATTTGATCATTTTACCAAGTATTTGAGCTAGAAGAATGTGATGTCTTTTGCTAATTGTTGAACATGTAGTATCACCATTCTACTATCAGTGCATCTCTGAAAGTTCTCTCTGAATATGTGGTTTGTGATAACCATTGACCAATTGATACCATGTATCTGATGGTTTTTGGATAACCACTAACCAATCTTGACACTTTTGGGTGTACAATAGCAGCCCAATGTATCATGTGTATGATTCAATTGCAAGTCATTGAATCATAAGCCAAAGTCTGCCATCTCTGGAAAATATCATTATGTAAGCATGTGAGCCACGATGCATTCAATTTGTTCACTTAATGTAAACTCCAATCTGATGAGAGAGAACCAAGATAAGTGAATCAAATTCTAGTCTAACACATCTCTGAAAATGTCTGACAACTCAATCAAATGCCAAGATGCAATGCAGAAGGATCATCTTGTCCTTTGATAGGCCGAATGATCATTTATGTGAATCAAATGTCCACATCATTGCTCTCAAAATAAAAATCAACAACCCAATTATGTATGATTCAACTTAAAATTATTGAGCCATAATTCTGCCAAAGTCTGTCATCTCTAGACCGTAGTTTCCTATTTGAAAATTTCCATTCCCATCTAGCATACTTGTTGTCAAAAATATTAGTCTGAAAACTAATTCCATCATCATTTACCCCCTTTGTCAACTGAAATGAGAGACCACAAGTGGTTTCATGGACTATCGTCACTGGAATTTTGAACTCCCCCCCTTAATATCCATGAGAGTTTCATCATTTTACTCCCTCCTTTGATTCTCAAGAGAGTACCATAATTGTTTCATTTGAGTACAACACAAAGTGGACTTGAAAAAAAAACCACATGTTATCTCATCCCATGAGGGCCATGCTCGAAATCTACACCATAATGGGAGCACTTATGTGAGGTACAAAAATGTTATGTGCTACAAGATTGGTCTTTAATCGAGATTGAATTCTTCAGTAAGACTTATATAATCGCTTCGTTGTTGATGACCGCTACCAAGGATCAATCCACTCATAGTGAATCTTCAATCTTGTAGGTTTCTTCAGTGATGAACATATGTCTGAAGAATGGTTGTGCTTTCCACAATCCTGGCAAGGATGGAGATCAAAACACTAATTCTCCTTGTGACCAACTCGATTACAATGTTTTCATTTATCATTCTAATGTTGAACCTGAATAGGTGAAGTTGAAGCTTCTTGAAGGAATCCAGCACTATGGAACTTGATTGGTCTGGAATAATCAAGAATATGAAAGGTAACTTCATTCTCATATCCAAGTCATGTTCTATTCTTTTTGTAAATGATTTCTTCCCAAGGTTTGATGATGGGCTTGGAAAGAGTATTCTGAACCTGTTGCTTTGAAATCTGTGGAAGTGAATTTACTGCATGTTGTTGCAGCATTGAAAGGTTTTCTTCACTAAACTCAAAATAAAACTCTTGAAAAGTAGGTTCATGAATAGATTCATCTTTGTCTACATATGCAATTGTCTTTCTCAGTTTCTCATTCATTGACTGTTGATAAAAAAATTCATCATCATCATCATCATCATCATAGAGAGGGTTGTGCTAAACAAAAAGTTGTTCGGAACACTTCACTGGCTATTGATTTTTGAGATCCTTGATTTCATCATTCAATAGTTGGGATAGAGATTGAAGAAGTCTAACTTTAGCTTGTGTCACTTGCAAACAAGTTAGCATTGATTGAAGAGTTTCTTTGTTCAATATTATTGTGTTGTCTTCAGTGGTGTTTATTAGAGTGTTCAATAACTCTAATAATTATAGAATTTGAGCCATTTCAAAAAACACTAAATGAGGTCTCCTTGTGCGGGTAGATCCTCATTACAATTTTACTTGACAAACGAAGGCTTACTTGCAACTCGCTCACTTGAATCACTTGTTTGAAATTCACGCTCGCTTGAATTTGTTTCTAGGAATGCACTTGCTTATACTTTCACGCTCACTTGAAGTTGTTCACTTGAACTTGCTTCCAGGGAGTTGAGGATGTCGGTTATCACCGAAAATGCATCCAAAGTGTGATGTTTACAACGATTTGAGTTTTAACCAGTCATCCTATAGACTGAATAATATAATGACACAAGCAAGTTGTGGGTGTCGGGTTCAATCGAGAATGCACCAAAAAATTACAATTCAATTCAACTTAATTTGATTTCACTCTTACAAATAAACTATTGCAAGTAGCAAATGATGTTCAATTTTGAATGCTTCATTAACTTGATTTTACCTTTCAATTATTGACGTAGAATCATTGTTGAATGCCGATGATGAAAATTAAAATCCTTGAATTTTCTTCGTGGCTACTTGATTGCAGGTGCTTTGATTGCATTAATTGTGTTTTTGCATTTTCTTAACTTGTTGTGTACTCTCTCTGTGCTTATGGTCATTTGTAAGTGTAGTTATGTTAAAACTAGACATAAAATATTCCATAAAACAATTATGGAAACATTTATAGAAGCATTCACCATTGCACAGGATGAGATATTCCTAATAGCCCCTTATTCAATTTCAGGTGGATCTAGGACAGAAAGAAAAATACTTTATTTTATGAAGATGTCTTCTTGCAACATCGCCCAAATACAATTAGCTCTTAAAACTACAGAGTAAATTTTTTTTTTTCGATGAAAAATCAAGCTTTAAATCAAGATACTCATGACAAAAATCTTACAAAACTTTTCAAAAAGTTGTACCAAAATCTCATCAGAGCTTCAACCCTTTTTACATAATAAATTTAAGAACCTTCTAACATACTTTTATGATGTTAAAGTAGCATTTTGAATTAATTTAATGTGACTCTTTCTCAGAAATTAGTGCATTAAATGTCAAATGTGTCTTTTCTTATAATTACATAAGCCAAACTTTTATAATCTTTCAAAAGTTTTCTTTTGCTCATTTTTAAGTGTGTGCACTAACCAATATTGAAATTTTGTGAAATTATCTCATGAAAAATATAATGATGCTTCCATGATTTTAATTTTGAAAGAACAGCACGATAATACCTTGAATGGAAAGAATATGTGGGACTTCAATATCCATCGATAAGATAATTCAGTAGGCGTTGAATCTTGTATTGAAGAATAGCACAATTGTTGTCGCATTGATCCATTGATGGAGATTGCTTAGTTGGAGATATAGGTCTCTTGTCACGATCTGCTTTCCTTCTTCTTATGACATGTGCAGGTAGGATGGTCCAACAATTTTACAATCTTGCAATTTGGTACTAGATCGTTTTCATGCACTGCACAGAGCACACAATTCAAGATGTGGCTGTGAAATTGTTTTCCAAATAAATCTTTGTTGTGTAGATTTCCAAATCGGTGATGACCAGAGTTGGATAGGAGTGTTGATCATGTGTCTTGATCGGATCTCTGTGAGAAAAATCGTTTTTCAAAAAACTAATACATTTCATTGCCAATTGATCTCTTCACAGATCATGGATACAACAAAGTATATCTTTGTTGTGAAGGGTAAGTCATGGGCGCTACTCCGAGGATAGATCATCCTGGATCCCTTGCACTTCGTTCAACATTCAGTTTGGGATAGGGAAAATTTCCACTATGGACGCCCTTCTTGCTTGACGTGCTAAGCTCAAATCCAGTCGTTAACTGTGTGAATCATTCTGAAGCAAGCAACAACGAGTTGTAGGTCCATTTTTGTTAGTTTAAAAAAAAAATGNGAAAGAATGAATCTAACCTTCACTTCCAAGATGATACAACAAATATTAAGAACAAAGAAAGCGCCGTATTCATTGACCTTCTGGTCTAACTATCAATCATATTCGTGATCTAGAGAACTCAGGATCTGGTGAGGTTCTGGGCAGCAACAGATTTCAGATTTGGATAATTCACAACCACAACCACCACTTTGTAGGGGGGACGAAGGCATTTGCAGATCCATGAGAAGGGCACATTCAATCGTTGATCTCAGACATAACTCAATCGCTAACCTGAGAGAATGGAATCCATCTATTACAGAAGGAAAACCAAAGGTCATTTTTCCACCGCGAAGACGTGAGTGCACCTCACCTCACCTCCCATGGATTACTACCATGGTGAATCTATCAGGGCCCGCACCAGTGTTTTCCAGCAAACCATGCAAACATGTGTGATCCTTTTAATGCATATAGATGGTTGGTCAAAGTGTTATTTCTTTTTACCACAAATGAGTTGCTGGATTGGTTTTCTCTTTTGATTTTGAACAACCGTGGGCTTATTTTGGGTGGGTGTTCTGTGATCATTGGATCAACATTTTTTGTAACAGAAGAAAGCTAGTGCATGCACTTTCTACAATTGGAGGAAAATGAACCAGTTGAATCCCCTCGCAATTGTTAATTCAAAACTGACCACAATTAATTTCAAAGATACAATCCGTCAATTAGTTGCTCAGAAGCAATCTTCATACACCAAATCACCTTAGAGTCTTATCTTTTGCAATTGTTGATTGCAAACAACGATTTGATATGGCCTGAATTTCAATCTGCAAGTTGTGATAAGCTGGGTGAGCTCATTTTCAACCAGTTCGTGTCTTTTCAAAAACCTGTGGGTGAGTAAAATCAGTCGCATGTAGAATCAAATTAGATAAGGACTATCATCATCCATGTTTTTGTGAATCTATGAACATAATTACAAGTGTAGATCCTCTCCTCCAATGGAAATTTGAGATAAAAGAGATGTTGAAATTCACCCAGAAATCACAAGTTTTAGATGTATCCGACTTGAAATGGCTAGAGCTACATACCTATGGTCCAATTTTGTTACACCCGCCTGTACAAGAAACAACGCCATTGCACGCCCATTCACAGTTTTGTCGGATGCTGGTGAAGCTACACAGGGTTAAGCGTTGTTAAGCACCCATAAGAGGCACAGTTTGCAGAGTGAATGGATAGATCTGAGATTTGACAAATGTCTATCCAATCAATTGAGGGAGATCATGACCAGAGATAGCAAATTTTGGTGCCATTGATTGCATGATTTGGCATGTGCACTGCCAATGTCCTTGATTAGTATATGAATCATACAACAACTACCACACCACACTTATGGCCTAAAAATAGATAAGTTGTGTCATTGGCACTACCTTTCACCACTTAAAACCTGCCAATTACTCACGCACTTAAAACATATTGAATCTGATGCTAAACAAAGCCTATAGAGCCCCATCGAAGACTATAAAATGACACAATATTTAGATCTGAACCCTAATTGTTTCAACTGTGCATGGGACATCTGTAGCTGAGCGTGGGTGCCTAAAAAAAAGCTATTGGGTTGTATTCTCTCACATGCAGCCGGAAACAGCAGAGATGGACAACAAAAAAAATATTTCCTAATAATACAGATCAGAGATACTTAGAAGTTTGCTAATGTGATTGATGTTGATTGCGAACAGATCTTTATGTTCCATACAAATGTCGTTGATATCGTAATGCAAAGGAGGCAGATCAAATCATGCTTGAGAAGCTAGGATTGCTTTGACATGCCAAGAGTAGCAATCATCCATAAGTTAGATTCTGAATCACTCATGGAAAACTACCATGAAGACATGAGGCCTTTAAGACCATAAGAAGTTCTCATACCAATTGAAAATATATAGACATGAACAACATCATGGTGGAAAAGGCTCACTAGCCAACACTTATTAGTATTCACACTAATATTACATATTTATAGTACAATGGGTGATGTCACTTCATAAAAAGATTTTCTCTAGATCCTAAAATCATGCATGATGACTAGGATAAACAATTTTAACTAAATCATTAGTCATCACTTAAAGATATATTACTAATATCCTAAATTAATAATACAAATATAAGTAACAATTTAAGTAGGTTACAAATAATTGGTAAAAACAAGCCATAGGCTTGTTAAATATATAGTACCCTCAACAGTATAACCGTACACTGCCAGCTGTACTGGACAGTTGTACTTTCTATTTCTGTCTTGCTTTGAGCATATATAAGCTCAGCTATTTCCTATTGTTAATATGACTTCTGAATCTCTTCAGTTATGTTTTGTACTTCTTCATACATTTGAATATACTATTCTTTTCTCTCTGCATTTCTCTGTCCTTCACAATTTATCATGGTATCAGAGCTACAGCAGTAAGCCTCTTCACACAGTCAGGAGAGCAACTCAATCCTCACAGCGCAGAGCCTCACAAATCTTGAGAGCACGCGTCACAGACTTTTCACAAGGCTTGGAAAGCTGTATGCAATACTCTTTAAAGATCGCCGTAAGAAGCTAGCGGAGAAAGCAGAGAACGCAGAAGAAGAAACCTGCACAATTTTCTTTTAAAGAACCATCAAAGATTGATGCAGAAGAGCTACAGAACGAGAAAAGTTTAAAGAACTTGAAGATTTCGCTTCAATTCGTTAAAGATTCAAGCAGAAGGCTGAATCGTTTAAATATTTTTGAAAATAGCTCAA
>JASDQU010276454.1:1889-14974 GCA_032191745.1 Picea mariana
AACAAGATTATTCTTCAATTAAGTATGAGTGGTTGGAAGGTTGAAAGAGTTTCTTAATGCTAAGGCAATGTCTTTATATTAAGATAAAAATTGATGTATAAATATGTAACATTGTTTGATGTTAATAGAACACTTGACACAAATTTTGATATGTGGAAACAATGTCTATTCATACATTTTTTTACATGGTAACAAAGCTGGTTTAGCCTTGACTTTCTTATGAGAGGGGTTGTGATCATGTAAATTTGAGAGGGGTTGTGATCATGTAAATTCTACATTGTTAATCCTATGTAGATCTATGATTAGTGTAGGTGAGAGTAGATAGTTTAGTGAGTGTTGTTATGGTTTATCTATAACATTCTGCTATGATTTGTTTGTAGCATTGTGATTTTGTGTGTCGGAATTGATCGCTTGCTTGGTGTGTCTGAGTTGAGATGGATAGCTTGCTTGGCATGTTCAAGTTGAACATAGGATGGATTGGTGTGTCCAAGATGAGGACCATAGGTCCCTAGTTATTGTGTGTCCAAGCTACAATATTTGGTCCCTGTGATGAATAGGTGAGTGCAACTTAACTAGGAAATTTGGATGTCCATCCTCATGCTTAGACACATAGGTCGAACTGGGCATTCGATTTTGCTTAGGAATGAGGGAAGTTGATGCACATCAACATGGCATAGTTGTGTTGAGTCCCTGAAGGGGGGTTGTCTACCCGTATATGGATTTTTTTTAACACTTGGAGGAGTAGGTCGTGTGTCATTTGAATGCTCTATGAGTGGACCATATGTTGGTTGTGGACTCTAGGTGACATTATGGGACCAAATACTTGTATACAAGTTGTTATATGTGTCAAAACGAGGTAAGACTCAAGGGACAAGTGTCAGTACAGAGGGTGCATCTGTTGCACTAATTAGCTCTTGGAATTGTTGATAGAGTTGTTTGCACATTCAATAAGAGTTCATCAATAAGTTGAATGAATTGTGTCCCTGGACGACATCCTACTAGACTAGTTGTTGCACTGATTAGGTACCCATGCATTTCGGTGGATGGTTGTTCCTTTGTATGGACTTTCATAGTTTGGCGATGTCTACACAAATGAGGTACAAGATGTGAGTATGAGGTTGAAGAAAATATAGAATTTGTTGCTCATAAGTGTCTTCAATTCATGGTGGAGAATTTGATGCATCATATTGATGATAGTTGATGATAAAGACTTGACCTGATAGAGATGAAGACAAGTATTGTTTAAGGGGGAGTGTTGGAATGAGTAACTCCTACTTTTCTTATAGATTCATGTGTGATGCTTGACCATACCAGAAGGTTGTCATTGTTATTGATTTTTATTGTAATGGTATTGTAATTTAGAGTTTGTCTCTACGTAAGAACCCTTCTTGTGTGTTTTTAGGAGGTTGTTCGATCTTAGTTGGATGATATATATTTTATCCAACAAGATACATTACACATGAAGCTACTTAATTCACATGAAACTAGGACATGAAACACACGGGACATGTGGATATGAGTATTTAACATGGGACACGTCGACCCCAAAAATATGACATAGGGGGCACGCTATATATATATATATATATATATATATATATATATATATATATATATATATTACAAATACAAAGATGAAATATAGACACAAAGATCCAAATTTTCTAGAACATTTACAAAATTTGATACACGTTTACAACTAATTACTACATCAATGATGAAACATTATTAAATGCACAAGAAATTACAATATTCAATACACATAAAAGGTTTAGTAATTAGAACCATAAACTGTGGTTTTCTCATTGAGTCATTTGATGTCATCAAAATCAAAATGTATTACATAGATACTGAATTGTTGATACTATAGGTGGGAATTCCAATGAAAAATACAAAATAGGGTAGATACAAGAACCACTTACGGAAGAATCTCATAGTTTGTTAGTCATACTCCTCCATGTCAAAGTCATCAAGATAACCACAAATATGATTATTCTCTCCCCCATCCTTCTCCTCATCCTCCTATATATCCAATCCAATGTCTACATCTACTAGTGTGGAGGATGATCTAATATAAGATCTACATCTATTAGTATGGAGGATGATCGCTCAAGAGGTTCACTTTCATCAAAAGGGACTAGGTCTAACACTAATTCATTAAGATCCAAGTTGGATAATGCCAAATCAACACTATTATTTAAACCCTTATCATTAAGAAATGCATCCCACGTCTCTGTATTTTCCTTCAACCACTCATCACTTATCCTCTATATAAGATATAATTTGGAGTGCACATACATCATTGTCTCTGCTCCAAATCGCAAATTCCCATATTCCTTACAATTTAGTGTCTACATGTCGACATGTTGTTAAGACATGTGTTAGACATGCATTTAACACATATCTTGTTTTAGGACATGTGTCAAACAGATGTCCATCATGTGGGATATAAAGATGCATGACCTAGGGTGTGTGTCTCATTTCTTAGGAAGCTATAAAACATATCATAGACATGGCACCATGGTGTTAATTTATTGTATGTAACAAGATTATCTTTCATTTCACAACTTTTGATTAGCCTTTTACAAGCTTAGATGATTTCCATCCGTGCTTCAAGCAAATCTATTAACCAAGCTATAGGAATTACAAAACTAATGATAGTGGGTATCTCGATGTATGAAGTCATGGAGACACGCTTTCCTCCATTGATTTTAGGTGTAGGTTGTGTGGATTGTCCCTTGGATGGTCATGATTGTCGGTGACATTGGATATTTTTTCTAATAAACCTATTTTTGGTTGAAGTGTTTGAAAAATAAAAATATCAAAGGATATCATGCATCAATAAAACCTTCTCGCATCCCAGTGAAAGAAATTAACAAAACCGGATTTCCTTTGTATTTCAATATCCCTTACAAATCAACAGGGTGTGTGTTTTTTACTACAAAACTTAATTGCACTCTTATGTAGCATCACTTTTTTCAACCATCATGTTTATTTTTTTCCTATATAGGATATTTTTTCCTATATAGTCAATTGGGTGTAGCTTGGATGGTTGTGAGGAATGATTGTTATCCTCCCCACCCGGGTTCAATTCCCATAATGGCATGAATAAAGCTCAAAATGAGTATGTTGTAATGGCTTCAAGCCTATATGTATTGGAAAGTGCCTTTGATTCAAAATTGAATAGCAAGGAAACTGCTATTTCCGGAGAAACACTTTAAAAATGGATATTAAATGGCCATAATATTTAAGTGCTTTTTACTGACATATATTAACTATCATATTTATTCCTAAATAGTAAAGTGATTTTAAATGGCCATAATATTTAAGTTCTTTTTACTGACAGATATAGATAATAGCATTCCAGTGCCACAAGTTAGTCATATTTATTTTACATATAAATATAAAATCTATATTTAACTTAGTAGGAAAATCGAAAGTTGATAGTGAAAATTTAAAGTTGATGAGAAAAAGGAACAAATAATAGATAATAGCATTCTAGTGTTTCAAGTTAGTCATATTTATTTTACATATAAATCTAAAAATCTATATTTAACTTAATAGGAAAATCTAAAGTTGATAGTGAAAATTTAAAGTTGATGAGAAAAAGGCTCAAATAATATTATAGTGAAAATAGATAAATCTTCGAATACTAGGCGCAAGCCAATGAATAGGGGAAGGTTGAGCTCAAAAGCATTGTCAGTCACAACCTTGGTGATGATGTAGGGTCCATAATGGAGTGGACGAAGCTTTGATGAGGCCCTGTAAGGCATTCTTTCTGCAAGTGCAACCAAACTTTGTCTCCCATATGAAATTGGTGTGGCACCTGGTGTTGATCATGGCACTGCTTGTACTTAGCATTGGAATTTTGTAAAATATCTTGAACCTGTTGTTGAATGTGTTGGATCCACTCAATGAGTCGGGTGGCTTTGTCAATTCCACTTGGAGCATGCAACGAATCTTCCTGGGTGGCCGCAAGGGGTCGTGCAATATCCATGGGACCCAATGGTTGAAATCCCAACCCCACTTGAAAGGGGTTGTGGTCAGTTGAGTTATGTATGGCTCTATTGTATCTATGTTGAACATAGGGAACACTCTCATCCCAGGTGCGGGGGTGCCTGGAATTGTACATGCGCAGGATGTGCACGATCATCTAGTTGACGACCTCAGTTTGGCCATCTGTCTGGGGGTGGAAGGCAGTGGACATGGTGAGCTTGGTGTCCAGTGGCGACCAGAGGCTCGAACACAATGTGTTGAGGATCTAGTTGTCCCAATCTGAGATAATGGTTTGTGGGATCCCAAAGTGTACCCACACTCATTCAAAGAAGAGTTTGGTAGTGGCCTCCACTGTGATGTTCTTCTTGCAGGCATCCCAAATCGCCATCTTGAAAAAGAGATCAACAATCACAAAAAAACATTCATTTCCCCGCTTGGTGGATGGAAGTCCCGACATGTAGTCCATTGAGATGGATTCCCAAGGCCTATCAAGAGTAGGAAGAGGTGTGTACATGCCTTGTTTCTTAATGTCCTGTTTGAAAATAGTGCAGGAAGTGCATGACTAGAGATACTTGCTGACATCATGTCAAAGTTTCGACTAGTAGAAATGTCGTTGCAACACTTCCATTGTATTTTCCACGCTAAAGTGTCCTTCCACTTGACTGTAGTGGGATTCTCAAATCATCTTCGTTCGCTCACTTGATGGAACACACAAATGGCCCAGATGGCACAACAACCCATTCTAAAAATAGAAATTGATGAAAGTTGTATTTGCGCCCAACATCTGGTAGGTGTTGGAGAAGTCATGATATGTCTCATTGAGGTGGGGCCATCTAGAGGTATTGTGGCCACAAGAATCGATCAATGTGGTGAGTTCCATGACTGGAGGTCAGATGAGGCAATCAACGACTCAGTTGGTACTACTTTTTTTATACTTGATGTTGAGATGGAAATGCTACAAATATGTGGACCACTTCTGATGGCGGTGATTCTGCAATTTTCCCTATGTCTACATGAACTGCAATGGATTATGATCAATGTGGATGACTGTCTCCTTCCCAAGAATGTAATGCCTCTACTGGCATCATGCTTGCACAATGGAGTACGTTTCTTTGTCGTAAGTAGGGTACTTAACAATGACATCTGATAGTGTCTCACTATGATAGGCCATGGGGTGGTCATGTTGAGTAATGATTGTTCCCATAGCATAGTTTGAAGCATCTGTCTCAATATCAAAGGGTTGTTACAAGTCAGTTAATGAAAGAACTCACTAGTACATTTGGGTCAAATTCTGACAGCACATTTGACGCAATTGCCACTTCATATTGTCGAGAGAATGACAAACAACGGACCCCCTCAAAAGTCGTTTCACATGACATCTCTTTTTCGACGACATAGATATTGTCACTATTGAAACATTTCATGCAAACACGTGTCTTATTGGATTTGACTGTCCAAACCCCATATAGTCGTCTCTACAACGACATTCTAGACATCGAAATTTCGACGTCCCATTATGTCGGTCTCTCTACATGTTTGCATTGGGAGCGATATCTCCAAGAATTGTAAGACCGACGTAGGAAATGGTGGCAATAGCGACGGTACAAGGTATCATCTCCAACGTGGTTTCTATGGGAGCGACACTCCAGTGGTGTAAATAGCGACGATAAGGCTCCAAGACATCGTAAGACCGACATCAGCAAAGGTGGCAAGAGAGACGTCAGTGAAGGTGGAAAGAGCAACATCTTGGAGGTGGAAAGAGCGATGTCTTGGAGGTGGCAAGAGAGACGTTAAGAGGTATCAAGTCTGACATGGTTTCTATGGGAGCGACACTCCAAGACGTCGCAATAGCGACCATTTTGTAGGTATTTCAAAAAAATACAATATCAATAGTGAGAGGGACAGGTACATTAACCTTTGCTAAGATACTAGCCATATCAATATTTAAGTCTATATCATTGGTCTTAAGCAAGGTTGGTTGAGGAGCAGGACTAAATTCCAATGGTAAAGGGGGTCTTGTCTAATGAGGCTTAGGATCACTAGGATATGTCTCGGGTGTGTTATCACACAAAATCGCAATTGTTGAGCTAAAGTTTGAAAGCTCAAGTGAAATGATGCATAACTTAGAGGGAAGGCCCCTGTCACCTCACCAACCCTCTTTCACTTCAAGCTAGCTTTCCTCTGACTGAAGGGGGTTTCCCTCAATTAATATTCTGAGGACTTAGGGCAAGGAATCTCAATGTGGAGAGTGAAGTCTGATAAAAATGTGTTTGGGTAGCTTTAGATTATTGAAGAAGGTACTTGGAGGTCTCAAGATCAATGTATTTTCATTGGGCATATGGATTTAATGTAGCGCTTCAATGGAGACCGAGGGAAAAATAAGACTTTAAAGTCTATCATAGGATTATCACCTCATAAGCCTAGGTCAACCTCTTAGGAGAGAAAACCATGGAGTTTATACCCTCATAAACACTAGGTGTCATCCTATCGCTTCAAGAGCTACTAGCATAAGATCAAGAAAACTATGTTTTAAACCCTAGGGGGGATAGCCACTTCTAACCCCTAGAACTAAACCCTAGACAAGAAAAGCCTTAAGGGGATAACCACTTCTAACCATTAAGGAAAACCTTGAATCCTTCAATGAGTTAAGATGGATAAAACAAGGGAAGGGGATGATCACTCTCAATCCTTCCTTAGGGTTTCAAGATTGTTCAAGGAGACAAAGTTAACATGCAACTATTACTCTAATAGAGCATTCACCAAGATATCCCAAGAAACATCACATGCAACATAATGAAAATGCTTAAGATAAGGCATATAGCATTAAGAAAACCCATGGTCATTGAGCCATTGGAGATAAATCAAGTCTTCCTCCAAATAAATATCTTAACACAGGGGAATTATGAGGATGCATTCTCTTATAGACCTCCTCCTCTTAGGGGATTAGGGGAATAGTCCATAATTCATCCTCTTGTTTTTATACCATGAAACAGGACTGAATATTGTTGCCATAAATGTGTCCTTTATTCTATCATAAGATGTTAAAACTGGTGCTATCGAAAACTCATTTGAATTCCACGTACAGTATGGGAGAGATCCCCTCTTGATGACTGATATATGTATGAAACTGGTCTCAAAAGAGTGCTAATGTCTAGCATGTATGTTTTGCAAATTATAATGGTAAACAACACTAAACCATGCCTGAAAATATATCACTTCAAGAGAATACTAGTGCTTATGTAAAACCGCTCCAAGGATAATTGAATCAGCCCAATAAAATATTTCAAATCCTGAAGATAACCCCTATGTTGTGTTGGAAATAAGATACATGAACAACAAAATAAATGAGAGGTTCGAGTGCTGACTGAAAAGGTTATATGCTACAAGTGGCCTTCAAAACAACTCCCTAATATCAATCTACAAGAATAACCACCATCAAATTGTATTCCAAGCAAGGGATAAGTGGAGAACTCCTCATAGATCATGAATAAATGACAATAAGTGCCAAAACCATGCCAACTCAACCACGAAACCCTAGGGTGTTCCATCAAAAGCTCAAGAAGTATGCCTGAAATCCATGTAGCAAGAAGGTGAGCACTCCACATGAAACCCTAGTCCATATGTAAGTTTTTAGAAGAGATGTATGTAATAGAACAATTCTTAATTGAACATGTGTTCAAAGACACTGAAGATAGACAATTATTGAATACTACTATGGAAGTTGAAGATGATAAAGCCATAAAGACTTGGCAAAAACATGGAAGACAGTTTGAAGACAAAAGGAAATTGCAGATTGCAAAAGAAGGAATAGAAAAGAGGCATGAAGATAGCCTTATGTACAGATCAAACAAGGGTATATATATAGTGCAAACACTTGAGGTAATGGGATTATCTCTTCTAATTTTATTCAATGATTATGAACCTGTATTAATAGTTAATGGGAAGGAAATTGTCTTGAAAGGACATAAAGGAGCACTAATGGAAATGAATATTAGTAAAGGTTGCATTATGGAAGATGGTAGAACAAAGATTCATAAGGATAATTCAGTCCAAGGAGGTACAACTAGTCTAGTAAAGACTATGAAGTGGAAAGGAAAAGAGGACAGTCAAGAACCTAAGGATAAGTTGGCAAAGGTTGATGTACAACAGAAAATTGAAGATAAGTTTATTTGTACAAATTGCAAAAAGAGAAATGGTAGATGTGATCAACAAACTGAAAAGAGACAGGTAATCTCAGAGGATGAAGTCAAAGATGCTTTAGTGAACTATGCATTTGCAGTAAGTAGAAAAGGGGTTCAATGGAATGTGATATTCATGGTGGTAACAATAATTTTTACTGTTGTAAAAGGGACTTTAGAGTTGGATGGAAACTCTGTTATATATGGTGATTTTGTTTCCTGTACAAAAACAAAGAGAAATTTATCTTCTAAAATGAGAAGTTGGCATATTTTGATTGAAAATCATGAGGAATGGAAAAAGAAACTTATTGGCTTATAGATTTGTAAGAAAAAAAGAGGAAGAATGAAAAGAAATATGCAAGGAAGGAAGGACAAAGAGAAGAACAAAGAACAAATTTAGAAATTAGACAACATTCAGAACAATGTGAAGACAAAGAAGACTTTTCCAAGACAAGACAACATGAAGGAGGATATGACAAGATTGACATGTCATATGCACATCAAAAGGATGAAAAATAAGAGAAAAATTTGAGCAAAGTTAACGAGAAAAGAGATGAGAAATATAATATGTTTTATGAATTTTTATTAACTGTTGAATGTGTTTTTCAAGGTGAAAGACAAATTGTTCTTGGAGATATATTTTCTTGTGCAAATATAGAGGAGTATGGGAGTTCTATAAATGCAGACAATCAATTTTCCTTATTGAAGTATCCCATGGTTATATGGTTTGGGAAGTAGCCCATGGTTATATGGTTTGGGAAGTAGCCCAAGAGCTAATTCCATATTATATTGAATTGAGTCTAAGTTTTATTATTATAATTTTGAAACCCGAGGAGGATTAAAAGCTGAGATTTTGAGGATCGATTTGGAACCTTACACAGTTAAAGTGTTTAATAAAAGGATACTTGGTGATCCTTGTGGATGAAGAAGAATTTGGTCCTTATTGGGCATCAGACTCTATGAATGGTTGGTGCTACAATTTGTGTTGTGCAATGCACTGACGACTTTAATGTTGGCAATGAATAATGTCTTATGCAATTTCATTGATTCTTTTTCCATAGTGTACTTGGATGACAATCTTGTGTTTAGTGAAATTCTTGGGATGAGCAAATGTTGCATTTGTAGCAAGTGCTTGAAACTCTAAAACAAAATCAACTTTTGATGAATTGCAATAAATATGAATTTGTCTAAGGCCTCAATCTATTTGGATTATGTAGTGGGAGGGTGTGAACTCAATATTAATCAAAGCAAAGTAAACACAATCATATATGGCCTACACAAAGGAATGTGCATGAGGTAAGAAGATTTGTTGGGGAAACCCAGTAAATGAGGAATTTCGTTTCTTATTTCTCCAAAATAGCAACCCCACTCCATGCGTTGACCTAAAAAATACATTCATAACGACCATGGCTCTAAAGGATATTCATTGATAACATTCATAACATTATTCACTTGTCAAAAGAATAACCTTTGATAGCATTCATAACATTATGCATTAATTCTTATCCATGTTTTGTCTAAATGCTCATTCTTCCTGACAATTAGAAGTTGGTGTTGGATTACTGAGAGGGGGGATGAATCACTAATAGATAAATTTAATCCTTTTTAACCATATAATCCAAGTGTTATATCAATGTAGCATTATCATCCAATAACTGCAGAGTAAATAAGAAATGAACAAATGAACAATCATACACATACACAGTACTCCAATGTTTTACATGGAAACCCAAAGCGGGAGAAAACCACAGAATGCTTTTTCTTATATGTCTTGAAGAATTACATTCATTGGAAGCACCAACTTCCTTTGTTTTCTAGATGCAACTGGAAGGAGTCTTCAACCCCCTTATTTCTCAGGCTATGACCTGAAGGAAGATCCAACTCCCCTATTCTCTGGCTACAACTAGAAGGAGGCTACAACCGCTTATGTTCTCCGGCTACAACCATAAGGTGGCTACAACCACCTGTCCTTGCCCTGTCCAGCCACCCTAGAGTAGAAGTAGAATGATGGAACCACTGTCACACTATCACTGTGAGATATACCGATGTAAACGTGTACCAATAAACCTGAACCATGCATCAACCTGTAATCAACATGTACAATAAACAAGTGCATCCAACCATGTACCAAGTATGTACCAATTATGACATCCCCGGCCATCAACCCACTTGTCGGGCAATGCTACTACGTGGAACATTCACATACATATATATATACCATGCATAATAACTCTAATTAACATATTAATCTAAACAATTCAGAGTAAGCACATGATTACTGCTAATATACATCATCAAGGACATTAACACTAATTCATATGTGCAATAGAATACATGATAACATATAAGCATCATAGGCATGCAAAACATAATTTTAAGGAAAAACGGATACTTATATTTGAAACTTGATGTAATCCACCAACTGCGTGCAGACCTTCCATGAATCTCCCAGCCTTATACCACACTAGTCATCACTCTCAGCACTAGGTCACCCTCGATCTAGGACTAAGCTCTACTAGCAGGGAATCCTAGGTAATGCAGGAGCATCGCAAGCATCATAAGCAACAAGCAAGTGCGGAGACGGAAGACAGCTGGAAAGCACCAGCGCACATTTTTTGAAATGTTTTGAAACATTAATGTAATAGTTAAGAGGAAGCACACTTAGAGATTATAAATAGATCTTGAGTAGTTTCTCTCATCTGTAGTAGGTGAAGGAATGTATGCATAATTAATGTAAGTAGGTAGATTTAAATGCAGATTAGACAGTTTAGAGCGTAGGAGGGAAAACCGAATATAGACACCCTCATATTGTATCATTGTAACAATTAACATTATCAATTGAGAATAGAGCATAGAGGAGAAGAGGCAGAGAGCTGTGTAGAAGAGCCCATGTACAAAAGTTCTGAGATTAATATATGAAGCTTTGATTCAGACTCGTGGTGTTCTAATGCTTTCTGTGTATACATGTTGAATGTTATGCTCATGGTTTTTTTACTCTTTCTGTTGTACATTTGCTTTTATGCTATGTATGTATGATTTCATGTTGGGTATTTGAAGTCTGAGAGAGTAAAGAAATGAGTTTTAATTGTTTCTCTTCTTGAGTCAAAGTTCCTGCAAGGAGTGCAGTGGAGCGTCCGCAAGGAGTGTGTTGACGGTTTCAGAGTTCATCTTTGAAAAGATCAGGAGGGGTACCGTTGTTCTCATTTCCCACAAAAGTGCAAGTAAGGCACAGAAGTCGTGCAAGGTGTGCATAGGCTGGTTAGAAGTTTAGAGTTTATCAAAAGAGAGGGTTTGAAGACTACTGTCGCAAGGAGTTGCGTAGAGTCAAAGGATTCAAATACTTAGACGTATTTGAAGAGTGCTGCAAGGAGTGCGTGCAGAAATCTCATAGGAGATTTGAGATAGTGAAAGGAAGCTCAGAAGAGTTCGCACCTTCAAGGTGTTGAAGAACAGAAGAAGGGTTTTGGTCATCATGCAGAGGCCAAGTCATAGTGAGGAGGATTACTGAGCTGACTAAGAGTGAAGTTCTTTGAAGAAGAAATTTGGATGATCGAAATTCTCCAAGGAGAATCCTCGAAATAGAGAGGACCATAAGATCCAGGGAAGTTGCAGGGGAGTTAAGCGTTGGATAGATCCACCCTTCAAAAGGCAGAGTCAACGTGGACAATCGATTTCGATCTGTTCAGGTCGTCAACCATTTCGGCATTTTGGGGTTCGAAAGTCCGAAGTGTAAGCCAAAATCCTTGGCTGATCAAATCCCTGAAACATGAAAAGGAGGTTTTCATGGTGGAAGCAAGTTAAGTTTCGGAACTTCGAAGTTCATAGTTTCGGAAGTCCTAAGGACAAGAGATCATGATATAGTAGGGGAGGAAATTGTTGGTTATGGAGCCTGATTATCTTCCTAATTTAGAGGTCTTTTACTTTCATTCGTGTTTATACCCCATGAAGTATTTACACCCTAACAGTATGTACACTCTTCCACACGGGGGAGTGCAGAGGGGGGGTACCCCCTCTGCGGGGTCCGGGGGGGATGGGGGAAAAGCCCCCGAAGAAAAAATTGCCTTGTAAAAGTATATTGTAATTTCATTGTAAATCTGGATCGTTCATTATAAGGTCGAAGATCTAACAATAGAGATTATGTTAGGGTTTTTTGCCCTAGAAGGCAACCCTATTTTATGAGGGAAATGTATTGTGGCTATGTAGGTTGGTGAGTATTGTATTCTGAGAGAGGAGACTGTGAGAGAAAGAAGATGAAGTTACAGTGGGTTTTTTTGTAGGTTGTATCCCTTCATTTTGCTGGATAATAATAAAGAAAGGACCTGGCAATTTCTCTGGTGGACGTAGCCCACACTGGGTGAACCACGTAAATCTGTGTCTCTCTTGTATTGTGTATCTTTTGTGTTTTGTTTCCGCATTTGTTTTATTTTATTGCTCTGCGGTCCTGTTTTTCTAACAACTGGTATCAGAGCGTAAGGTAACTCGCAGGAAAATAGGGTTCCTAGTTCAAGTGGGAGCAATGTCGGAAGATGGAAAGTTTAGGGTCGAGAAATTTAACGGTCAAAACTACCAGTTATGGAAGATGCAGATGGAATATTATTTATATCAGAAGGATCTATTCCTACCATTGAGCAGAGTAGCAAAGAAGCCGGCAGCCATGAACGATGAAGAATGGGAGATTCTTGACAGAAAGACTCTAGGAACGATACGGCTGAGCTTGGCAACGTCAGTGGCTTTCAATATCTTGAAAGAAAAGACAACGAAGGGTTTGATGGACGCGTTGGCCAAATTGTATGAAAAACCATCGGTGTCCAATAAGGTATTTATAATGAAGAGATTATTTAATATGAAGATGTTGGAAGATGGGTCTGTTGCAGATCATTTAAATGAATTTAATATGGTTACTAATCAACT
>JASDQU010276457.1:0-14974 GCA_032191745.1 Picea mariana
CAACATTCCAAGGAGTTTTAACAACTGTGCCACTATCCTTGGCCACATTCATACCCAATGCATTCTTGCATTGATTTCAAGTTCGTCACACTTTAGGACCGGTTTTTGGTCATGGGATGTTGGGATTTAACCGATCCTGTCCTCATATGCTTTACTCGTTTTCATTCATTCTTACAATAGAATCCACGCTTTCTGTTATAAGCCGATCACGACCCCAAATTAGTACATATTAGACTTAAAAGTTTCGCATGAATGCACCCACACATTATGCCTTCATTAATAACCATGGTGCCAATACTCATGGCCACCCACAGTTTATTTTCTCTAACACCTATACCTTGTGAGTAAAAATGTTGGAAGGTCCTCCTTCCTCAATGAGAAATCCATTGTCTGTCCTTTATGCAAATATGAATTTCCTGGAAGTAATTCCATGCAACGTGTTATCTATGAGCACTTTTTGTTTCCAATCATTCCTTGATCGGTCCATGTGTTCATGACATATCAGTTCATGAATTCTTCTAAGGTTTACAACCAGTGTTTACTACCAGAGGTTCATACCTCCATTATTCAGGTTCTCTTTCGCGAACCATTCCCTACTCAGGTATCCAAGGCATACAACTGCCCTTTCAATTTTTAGGTATAACATGCAATAATAAATATTTTGGAAGGGGTTCTTACCAAATCCCTTCATACCCTGTTCCACATAGGCACAAATATATTTATACCTATTCTTGGCTGCTTGCACCCTTTCTCTGTCCTCTACCTTATCAGTAGTACTTTAGCAGGATTTCCACAGTCCCGTCAACAACCTTTTGACCACAGCCTTTCCATGGTCACCCTTTGCTTGAGGTTGTTCATTATTGGCAACTGTCTTTCTCAACAGTTCCAATATTATTCCTTTCTACACATGACATACACGATAGGCATATTAATCGTCATGTAAATTGAAATGCAAATATCATAGCGTTTAATTAATAAAAACATTTTCAGGCATGTCTAGCATATCTGTATGCACTTCATCACATTATCCTTAATGTTTTTCATGAGTGTAACACAACAGTTCTCAATCATTTTCACAGCATTACAACCATCATTATTATGGTGTCAAAGCATTTTTTTTCATCAATGTACTAGCTTTCTCATCCCATAGAAGCATAATGCACAGCAAGGAAAGAATTGAGGGCTCTCCCTTTCTTCCAATTCTTTCTTCATTGCCTAGGGCTTTTTAGCCCAGTCAAGTTATTTCTAAGGTCTCACTACCTTTCCTTAATCACAGCTTCAACCAAGCCATATCAATTAAACGTACTCATTTATTTAGTTAATCATACTCAGGGGTTTACTGGCTTCTTACCAACCAAACTGGTTTCCACAACTGCTCTTTTTCTGAGCAGCCCTGGTTTAGGCCCATCCTAACTCTTAGGATACTTCAACATGATTTAGTAGCAACTCTTTGTTCATAATGGGCTAGGAATGTGTGCATCCTACACACTTCCATTAGGTTATCAGAATGGTCAATATTCGGTTATTAGTCTTCCATTACTTACATTATTTTTCCAAAATGTAATCCAGGATTCTTATACATGGACAGGCCTTGTAGCTCATTGTCCAAACTTCAACAATTATCAGGGTTGTGACTCTGTTCTTCTGACAGAGACCTTATATAGTTCCTCCACCAGGAACTCCTTCAGCATGCAACTTCCTTGTTGCAGATCCATCACCACCTGTGATGGCCTCAACCTTGAGTTAGCTTTTTAGTGGTCTACCAAATATTCCCTTAAGGAATATAACATGCATCTTTGTTAACTTACATCTATGATGTACTTAACCACTTTCATAACCCTAAGCCTTCTTGTAGCTATCATAGTTATATTTCATAGCCTACATACATTTTCATTTTTAAAATTAGTCATCTCAAGATTGTTCACAGTCCTTCTCATTGTGATCTGCAAAGGCATAAACATTTGCCTCTTATCATGACAACAAAGCATCCTTTCTCATTTCCTCTTTCATTTAATTGTACTGGATTTTTCTGGGGATATGGAGTATATTCCCTTTAATCTATCCTTCAAGATAGATCCTTCACGACTCTTCAGAATGGAGCCAACCATGCATCCATGGTATTCATTCAATTTTGGCAACTGTAATTCTTGCCTCACATTTCACTCATCAGGGCCATCATGTTGGGCCTTTAGTATACTTATACTCTTACATCATACATGTGCATTACTTTCACGTTCTATATATCATTCATACCTTACTGGTATGAGTATCAGGATTCTTAATATGAATCTCCTCGGTGCATTAACTCATGCATTATTCATCATATTGGCTTACGCCCTCTCCTCATGTGACCATCGGAAGTGACCAAGATCCAAATTAAAAGGCGCTTCACATTTCGCGATTTCAGAATTTTCGTTGCAAGGAACTTTGTTTCCTTGATTCCTGAAATCTGAAAACCTGAAAGACCGAGGCTAGGGTTTTCTCGGTTCTTTCATCCACATGACCCTTTGCTCGAAACCTGGGATCAATTCTCAGACACGCGTCAGGATCCCATGTTTTGGTGAATCCGTGGACAATGCTCCACCATTTCCCAAACTTCTATTCTATGTGGGTCCGACAATCTGGATCCCACGGTCCAGATCTCCCCAGTAATCAACGGTCTTGATTAAATCGGTGATTTACCTGGTGCGAATTTGGGAAGTCTACGCTTCCATTTTCCCCATAGATGAAACCTCGAATCTCTAGATCAACAGATCTCATTGATTCCAATCCAACGGATACTATTACTCCTGAGAATATTAGGTTTCCCACCAGACTAGTCTCATAGTCCTAACTCATATGGGTGTTACCCTCTCTTTATGGAAACGACCAACAAGGGTCACTCTTGGGAATTAGCAATAGTCCCAAAGGACTCCTCAAATAGGTTATCCTCATGGTCGATTATAACCATTATAGGTCAGGTAAATATGACCCTACGTATTTTCACCAGTCCTCTCAATCATGAGGAATTGTATGCTCAGGGTTTAGTCTCTTAATAATGCAGAAATCATAACTTTCTAAGGATCCTACTAGTCCTTACCAAATTTCCCAAATCATGAAGGGGTTCTTCATTTGGGTCTTAACCCTTATCTAACCAACCATCTCAATTGCAAGAGACTCTACCTACTTTAGTAGGTGGCCCTCATAACACTAAAACAGGACAACACAGTCCATGTCCCTTGTCTGGCTCGTGCAGCTTCATAGCACAATTTATTCTACCTCTGTCATTCAAACTCAAATCTTATCAGTGATAACGATCAATGCATCCCTACTCCTATAAAAGTAGTTTCCATTTTAACAGAGGGGTTATAGAAGTTTCCAAATTATAGTTTCATTCTGCAGTCCTTCTCCTTAAAGAGAAACGCAGATAACAATATCTTCTTACATGGCTCATACCTGAGCCCAAGCAGGCCAAGTGTTGTAACCATGCTCTGATACCACTTTGTCACATACCCACTACCATAATCAAATTTTCGTTGATTTTTGTAGAATTAGAGCCCCCAAAATATCTACGGAGGCCTAGCGTAAGCTAGCTCTTTCTTTGTCTACTCCCATGTAATTCGTGGGTCATGATCACAGGTCAAATAATCATGGTGCCTCTTTGTATTTCATGACTTGGTGCCACAAGAATGTCGAATCGTTCGAATCCGCAACCGTCGAACCCCAGCAGGGCTAGCGAATGGCCAATGGGGACAAATCCCAACAGGGCTAGAGAACAACCAATGAGAACATGCCCCGTTGCGTGGTTAAGTGGAGTACAGGTGGCAGAGGGGAAATATGACATGGTGGGCAGCGTGACAGGAGACTGGTCCCACTTCACACGCCACACCATTCTGCACCCCCCCATTAAAGGCAGAATGGAAAGGGCGGTCCGAAATTCGCCTGAATGTCGTTGATCAAGGTGACTTGATCCTGACCGTTCCCAAGTTGCACGTTTGATTCCAGACCCCACCCCCACCACTAAAGGTAGAACAACAACAGGGCTCCAGAATGAAACCTCAGCCGTAGATCTGGGCGGGTGGACTTTGGCCGTTCAGATCTGCTCGCCACTTACCCTAAGGCGCATTTGCGCCCCGGCTTAAAGTTGACGTCTCTTCCCCACATCTGATGGTCATTATAGACCCTGAGATCCTCCGAAGGAATCTCGTCCGTTCATCGGGTTTTAACCACATGCTAACATCTCACTATTTATAAGTCAAGATTTATCAAGGCGAGAGCCTGACCTCTTTTCAACGGAACTCCCGAATCCCTGATTCCTGATTTCCTAAAATGGGTAATCTCTTGATACGTAGCCTCCTTAAATCGGACGGTCCAGATCTATCCCGAGGTTTCCACCATGGAAAGTCCCGATCTCTCATAACCAGGACTCCCGAGTTCACGATTCATGATTTCTCTAAATGGGAAATCTTACGAAACGTGGCCCCCTTAAATCGGACAGTCCAGATCTGTCTCGGGGTTTCCACGATGGAAAGTCCCGATCTCTCATCACCAGAACGCCCGGGTTCTCGATTCTCAATTTCCTAAAATAGGAAATATCATGACATGTGGCCTCCTTAAATCGGATGGTCTAGATCTGTCCCAGGGTTTCCACAATGGAAAGTCCCGATCTCTCATCACCAGACCTCTCGAGTTCTCGACTCCCGATTTCCCGAAATGGGTAATCTTTTGACACATAGCCTCCTTAAATCGGACGATCCAGATCTGTCTCGGGGTTTCCACCATGGAAAGTCCCGATCTCTCGTAACCAGGACTCCCAAGTTCGTGATTCCCGATTTCCCGAAATGGGAAATCTCACGACACGTGGCCCCCTTAAATCGGACGGTCCAGATCTGTTTTGGGGCTTTCACCCTTATTCACTAGGGGTTTAACCCTCGGGTATATCCTGACAAATCCAACGACTATTGGGTTTTCCATCCGAGATCTGATGGCTTAGATTGGTTACTACTTGTGCATTCTTCCATGACTTCCTAGACGTGGAAAAATCAACGGTCCAGATACTCCCATGGACCTTGGGGATCTACGGTCCCGATTTCTTCGCTACCTACGAATACACAGAAAAACAAAGGGGTAAGGCATTTAACACCTTACCTACTCCTACCAATCTAACAGTCATGCGTGACCACAGGTTTCCTGATGGAATCTCGTCCGTCGATCAATACCTATCAGGGTTAAGGCACTTAACACTCCATCTTCTTCTTCTGATCTGACGGTCATGAGTGACCACAGATCTCCCGACGGGATCTCATCCATCGATCAATACTTCATCCTTATGCTGCCATCTCGGGTTTTCAAGAGGATCGTTCCTCCTCATGTAGGGTTACTAAGGCCTTGCGCCTTCACATTCTCTTTCTCAGTTCTTGATGGGATTTTCAAGGAGGGTATCTCTATGCGGAGGTTTTTACCCAGGGTACTATCTGAGGCAGATAAGGGTACCTTTCTCCCATGAATTAGACAAGCAGTCTGAATTAGATCAGTATGCATATAAATAGCAATTTATGAAGACATAAGCCATACGTAGTCTTTCCATTATAAACATGCATCTACTGGTACTGATCAAAACACCATACAAACATTCTTACTCTGAAATCATTCACCATTTCACAGCTTATAAACATAAATGTCAGAATAAATATATATTTCAAGATGCCAGAGGCAAAACACTTATTAGAAATAACACCAGGGGTTATGCAACTGCTGAGAGGGGTACTCGTTTCCACCCAATCGTAGGCTCAACGACTCCCAGCGGATTTACCACTAGCCACCCCCGAGATGAGACCACGATGTTGTGAGACTGTGTCTCTGTTTGCCAATGACCAGGAGCGAAGGTTACTCTCCTTCCTCTCTACTATCACTCACTCTGCATATCGCCAGAGTTCTCTTCCTCCCCTCGTGTCTGCCCCCAATCGCTTTTCCCCCATGCCTTATCCTCTTGTGAGGTTGCGTGTGGCATTATTTCCATCGTGTTGGTCAGGCCTGACGACTCTACGGATGGGTGGTTCACCTCCCCATCCCTCATTAATTCTTGAGGAGCCATCTACCTACCAGCCTGTGAGATATTTAATTCGAGGCCAGCGAGCCGCTTTTGGTTCTCCAGGCCAGTGAAGTCCAAATATGGTATTAATTCTTGGTGGAAGTTAACGCCACCTTTCCAGGTGCCTTCCACCGCCATCGTGGTCTCTTTTTCAGCATATTCCTCTCTCAGCAGTCCTGCAATATAAATTCATAATATAATTCACATTCATCGACCTTTTCCACAAGGTCCGTTCACATCACATATTCACATTTCTAAGTTTGCCACAGTTCTTGGCCAGTCCAGTTATTTTTACAAACTGAGGGAAACAGGGTGTTACAGTACCCTAAGGGAAAATAAATTTTGTCTTATGTTAGTCCTCAAGCTTAATCTGAATTTGGTTATACCATAAAAATCTTTCCATAAAAAAAAAAATTCACTTCCCACACATTCATCAAGAATCTGATCAATGAAGGATGTCGGGAATTTTTCTTTGGGACATGATTTATTTAGGTCACAAAAATCCATGCATACGTGGATGGTTCCTTTCTTTTTATTCACAGGAATGAGGTTGGATACCCATTTAGTTAAGGGAACCAGGTAGATAAATCTAGTGTTAAGCTTTTTTTCTACCTCTGCCTTAATAGCAAGGGCCTTCCTAGGATTGAAAACTCTAATTCGTTGTCAAACATGCTTAGCATCCTGGTAGGTTTTAATCTCATGTTCAAAAATTCAAGGGTCGATTCTCGATATATATTCATATCACCAAGCGAATACATCATGAAATTCCTTGAAGATCTCGATGTGGATCATAATTTCTTCTGACGAACAATCTGCACCAATGTATACATTTCAACCTTGCCAGGAATACGAGATATATCGATCGTGATGGTAGGAGAGATACTCACCATGTTTCCTTTGACATAAATTTCATGCATATCATGTGGAACTATGACGTGACTGACTATCTCACTCAAGGTAGATCTAAAATCATCTTATTCAATTCTGGAAAGCTCTAGGAGAAAACAAGAGTGATGATGCAAATCATCCCATGGCCTATCAGAACCATTCATGGAATCTACGATAGATTCATCTGAAGGAAAATTATCATAGAGACAGTCATGTGAACAAGATGATGAAGTGCCCCACATGGGCTCTAGAACATGATCCTTCTCATCCATCTGCGAGGTAACAAAATCTGGATCGATGAAAGAGTCAAGAACAGCTTGATATGCTATCTCTATTGTCGATAGTGGCATGGAAATTCTAGTATGTGACTGAACTTAACAAGATGCACTCGAGGAAGGTAGGGTCCAAGGATTGTTAAAATAAAAAGTGTAGAAAGGAACCGACCTCTTTGATGAAGAAGACGTACTGGACATGGCATATAAGTGATGAACCGGTGCCATGAAGTCGAAGGTACCCATAAGGGATGAATACATTCCAACACCGATATTCTTAGTTGCCGACTGTAAATTATCAATCACGGGGATCGAAGGTCCAACCAATGCAGTGGGGCTAGCATACACAAAGGAGAACTAGTCGATTGTCATGATCTTCCCATTGTGAGAAAAGCAAAGAGTGCAGAAGATGGACGATACGATTGCAGTCATAGCATAAGTCCAATTGCATCCTAGTAATAAATTATAGTTGAGGGGTGCATAAACCATCTCTACATCCACCTCTACTATCTTCCCACCTAACTGGACCAGGAAGGCAGGAAGAATACCATGAGGGCGGAAGGAATGACCACAAAAATTGGTCAACATCGTCGGATATTGAGAAAGGCTTAGAGAGCCAACGAATTTCCAACAGACCAGGGACATCACACATGTTGCAACACCTTCATCAACACTAGTATATTTGATGGTATAATTTGAGTAAACCATGTGAATTTGGAATGCCATATGGTAAGGAAAGTGAGGCTTCACATCGGTGACGTCAAAATTGATAACTTTAGAGACATAAGGATATAGAGCTCATAACGAAGATAACAAGGCATTCCTTTATGAAGGACACATCTAGAGTACCTCCAGAGCCAACATATCACAAGGCGTTTGACCCAGGTCTTCAACAATAGAGTAATTTTGGGTGGCTCTAGCATTAGGATTGTGGGTAGAGCGGCTGAGTACTCCTTTCGAAATATGAGGCAGGGGCTCTAGTTTTTCGATCTTTAAATGTGTCTCTGGAAGAGGGGGAGACTCTAGAGTAGGTATAGTTTGTGAAGAACTATAATCGTGAGACTGAGTTCCTACATTAACCTTAGATTTAACCATATTGATGCATAGACGATCATCATATTGCGTCGGTGGGTTTTGACTCCCACTCACCGCATTTTCGGCATTCGAGGAGCTCAAGGTCATGTTATGATTATGTGGAAAAGGATTAGTTGGCACAGTGGGCGGTAGAGATAAAATCCTCACAGCTTCCAAAAGTTTTGGGCATAAGTGGGTAAGGTGATCGTTTTCAACTTCTCATTATTACCGTTGTCCTTGGCTTTATTACTATTCTTCCCACCCTTACAATTTTTACCACATCCTTTATTTTTATTCCCTCATGGTTGATGGTTACCATTTGGTTTGGTCGACGAATCCACATAATGTACATTCGTCGAATGAGTGGGAGTGGAGGACACAAATGAAGGTGGCCCTCCTACAAACAAGTTTAGAGACAATTCTTCCAACTGGCTTGTCATCAAGTCTGTAGATTTCACATTGGTAGAGCCTACAATGCCATCGACATGAGGCCTGTAATTTTGTCTCGGGTCATAGTTTTACCTCGATGTGTCTAGAATAATCTCTTATAACATCCCAGATTGAGCATATATAATATCTAACTGTTGGGATTTAAAAATCGTTTCTTCCTCAGATGTAACCCTGGATGTACAAACATCCTTCAAAATATGAGTCTGTAGATAATTAAGGAACCACTCTAGCAGGAATTTCGGGGGTATGTAGGCCTTGATCAACCTCTTCCATCTACACCACTCTTGGATCTTATCTGAGATATGGATGGATTTATCCGGACAAAATCCCAACATAATTTCTATGCCCACGTCGTAACGTACTGGCAATTGGAAGTGGTTGAGGAAGACTAAAACCATTTGATTAAAATTTTTGTACATCCCCCCTGATAGCTCTATATACCATTTCACGACGACCCCTGTGAGGGTGCATTGAAACAATCTTAAATGAATCGAATCGTCGTTAAGGGAGTTATAAGAGAACCAAAGGTGAAAAGTAGTGACGTGATCACCAGGATATTCACCAGTATTGCCTTCAAAATTTGGAATATCCAAAGGAATCTTGGTGGGGATGGGGGTCCATGTCAGATCATGAAACACAGGGCCATTCATCAATTTAGACAGGTCTGGAAAATTGAACGTGGCTAGAAAAGCAAGATGAGGTTGCAACAAATCTCCCTAGAAAGATTGTTATTGGGGAATCACAACCCATCCAAGGTTCTGGTATGCACCATGGCCCTATACAGGATTGTAATACCCTCCTCCAAACTAATTCATGAGGGGTTGGTTGGGCACCATTCTAGTAGGAATGTTATGATGAGGGTTGTAAAAATTTCCCTCAGCTGGAGTGGCTCCAGGTTGGGGGTTTCCCAAGGTATGAAAATGACCTCCTCCAGGTGTGAATCTTGAGGATAAAGGTGGATTCATCATGCCAAACGTGTTGTTCATAATCAATACAATGGAGGTAAGTGTAAAAGATGGACTGTAAACAATAGCTTGTTCACCATGTTGGTTACTCCAACGAGGAGCATTAGGACCAATATTAGACCTGAGGTGAAAAGGAGGAAGGCTTCCAACTGTAGGATTAGTTTGTGGGATATGAGCACTAACAAACGAAAATGGAGTATGTGGAGGATCCATACCCCAAGTACAATACTAGTATTCAGATTAGATGCTGAGATGGAGGATGAAAAATGCGATGTGAAATTTGACATACGATAAGAAAAAGGGCTAGAGGCCATAGGTATGGACTGAATATTGTATCCCGACGAGTGACAAAGGGACCCAAAAGGGTTCGTGGCTATAGGTTGAGTATTCACTATAGGATGGAAAAGAGTGATGATATGAACCTCTGGCACTACAACCATTATGGTTGAAGGAGTTAAAGGAGTACCGTTAACTATAGTGGGTATGGTAGTTGAAGGAATCCTAGTATCTTTCTGACTCGATTCAGTACTGATCCTTGTATGATCACAAGTATGGTAAGTGGAGGTGTGTGTACCACGTTTGATAACTTTACGTCTTTTAGAAGGCAAAGACTCAAGATGTGGTGGTAATTGTAACAAGCGGCAAGACCTGTGGGGAAGCTGGTCCGAATCCACGATGACTCAAGACTCGAGATATAAAAAAAAAATCCTAAGGCCAACTAGTAATCAAGGACCACACCAAAATAAAATAAACAAAAGGCCAATATGCACACAAACAAGACAAAGTGGTTGAAAGGGGCCTCCCTCCCTAAAGTAGGTATGCATCACCCAAGAGGGGCATGAGAATCCATGCAAAAGATCGGAGGTATCAAAATTAGTTATAAGGGCCCTCGTGGTCTTAACAACTAGTCGGTCAGATCCCCAGAGAGGTAATCCTCCATAAAGGTTGTGTGTTGTAACCTATGTGGTACTTATGTCAAGAAACTAATCAACCATGATATAAACGATGTGTAGGTGAAAAATCATAAGTCAGGTCTACCATATGGGTAGGGTAACTAAGCCTGAAACCTCGAAAGCATCACCTCTCACAGAGGTAAAGGTACTAGCAAGATCGCCATATATGAATAGATCCCCAAAAACATATCTGACGCTAAGAATGTATTTTGGGGATATCCACTCAACCAATCTCATGCGACCTCATTCTTAAATCCGGTGTAAGAGAAGACTCATGATGTCACCAATTATACAATGAATTTCACCACTCCCTTAGTCATACACATATGTTTATTTAATAGCCTTGGAGAAGTTTACTCACAAAATCCTATTCTAAGGCTCTAAATCCTAAGCTAGTTTGTGCACCCTAGAAAATAAAATCGTTTCTAATCAATTTTAAATTATCAATGTTTCTTTTAGTGGCCTTTCTTACTCAAAAAGGTGCGGTTGTGAAACTAATAATGTTATGACTCAGAAAGTAAAATAAATGAATATTAATAAAATGCAAAGTCACAACTTCAACTCCCAATAAATGATAAGATTTTTAAAATGAAATTTTCAATTTAGTTCTACAAATCCAAATAATATGCAATATTTCTATACATGTACTAAGACCAATGATAAGGACCCAAAAGATCAAATGCCAACAACGCAAAATGCTTAATATTTTTTTTTATTTTCAATATAAAAGAATGAAAATGCAAGGACTGAACAACAACTTGACATAAAGATTCTACTATATGTAAACATAGACAAACCAAGTAGGATATCAAGAATAAAACTCCCAACCCAAGATGCAAGGACAATCAATGAAAAGGATGTTGAGAAAGGCACCGCCCAAAAATTCAACCAAAGAAAGGTTTCCTATCATTCTACAGGCACTTAATAGTCATAACAGAGACCCAAGAAGACTAAACAACCATCACAACTTACCCAACGAACATCAAACTCAGAAACCAAATAGAAAAGGATGATGTATGTGAATGTTCAAGAGAATACCATGTATATATGCCTCTTATAGAAGGCCAACACACGTATGCATGCGATTGTCAGGTAAAAACCCATGTATATGTGTCAAAACATTGCCAGGATAAGGATAAGGCTAAGAAACTAAGAATCAAAATGAACAGAGGCTATCAATAAATCAAATGGCAACAAACTCAATATAAATGAGAGAAATCAAAGGATAAAAACACTTCAAATCTCAAAAATAAGAGTCTATCCCCAGTATGGTCGCCAATTATGTTACGAGGAAAATATCTCTATGGCCAGGGGTAAACCACAAAAGATGGAAATGACTGCAAAAATCAACTCTAATCTCAGGTATTCTATACAATAAAATATGCTAACAAGACAAGATAAAGAGCCTACCTCATCTAGACGTTCGATTAATTCCATCGTTGAGCACTTGAATCAAAGAAATACACCTGCAACTTGTCCTCAACAACCAAGAAAGGAAAGCATATGGTGATAATATAAAAAGTTAGCACATTCAATAAAATAATCCATCAACATTCATAATAAATATTCCCATGGAATAACAATTCAAATATTTTCAAGATATTAATTGGATGGGAAAAGAGTATTTCTATTAAAATGTAATTAGCAGAAGTGAAAGAATTACAAACTTCTGTGTCGACATGGTTCAGAACTGAGAAACCAAGTCCCTTCCAGCTGGGCCTCCACCACTTCAATCCTCCAGCAAAGGCAAGCTCATATAAGAGAGACAATGAGGGTCTTAATCAAGTAGGGAAGAGCTTGGGGGATGAACAATGTGTTCATACTTTAAAGGAAAAAGGGATGTAGACTCAATATGAAGTGAATAATTTCTCCAGAGTAACTTTTCTCTCAAAGTTGAATTATTCTCCTCTTTTCCATAGCTCGGATATGACCCATTTATATCCTTAAAATGGAACTGAAGGGTCGATTCAGAATGTATATGGAAGGTCAAGGATCATGGATCCCATGACATGACATGGAAACCCAACACTAATTTTTAATTTTGGGCACAAAACCCAATGTACACGGGCTATAATGGTGAAACCTACATATATGCATGTTGTATAATAGTTAGGGCGCATATATGTGGAAAAATATTGTTTCTAGCTCTGGAATTTGCAAAAAGGGACTTCAAGTCTGCATAGGGAAATGGAAAAAGGCCTTATGAGAAACTTTTCATAGGGTGAGGCAAAGATTTCTATAACAACAACCCAAGAAACTACAAAGGAGAAGGAGATCTATGTTAGGACCCAGAAATGTCCCTTTTTCACTATATCTTTTACCCTTTCAACCTTATCATTTCTATGCTAAATGCCTACTTTAATGCTACCAAGACCCTTTTTCCCAAGGTATGAGTCATTAATATTGCTTTGATATTCTTATTCACTTAACACATTTGATTGGTAGTATTTCTCATATTTTACCCATAAATGTGAAACTAATGATCAAAATGTGTAGAACAACCAAGCCTTGAAGAAAGATCGTTTCTGTTACACCAATTGTTACAACTGTGCGCTAATATTGCATGTTGTTACACGATTACACACCTTTTATGGAAGCTGTCATACTTGCTACAACAGATGCCCACTGATCCTGGAAGTTGTTACACTGAATGCAATAGATGCGCACCAGTTCTAAAAATTGTTACACTTGCTGCAACAGATGGCCACCGATCCTGAAAGCCAAATCCTGAAGAATGATCCTCTGTTGTTACACATTTTGGCTCACGCTGATTCTTTCTCCAGATTTGGTGAATATGACAGATCTCTTGTATCTTACAAACAACTTGAGAATCTGGGATTATCAAGGCTGTTCTGATTCTATTTTGAACTAAATGACTCTGTCTTTAAATAACGGAGCTTTTGTAATCATGGATACCAAAAAGATAGCTGTGGAACAGAGAGTGAAGAAAGAGCATATTGTATCTGAACCCTTTTTCGAATCAATAAAGAAGTGCATTGAGTTTCTAAAACCTACTGTAGCCTATTTTCTAGTGGATTCAGTGAGAAGGAAAGGGCCCACCTTCCTCACAGACTCCCCTCAGTTTTGATGTTTTGAGTCTTATCTTAGTTACTCTAATTTGTGTGATTAATCTATTAAGCATTCTTAGAGTACAATTGTTGTTACAGTTCAATCCCTTCCTATCAAATGCGCATCGGTGTGTCTCATGAGAATTAGAATTCAAGTGTTGTATACTATTGGAGAATTGTATTTCTGCACTAGGTAAAACTCTGCTTTCAAGTAAAAGTAATTAGAAGTGTGAATTTCCTTCCTGCAATTAAAGTAGATTTCTTCTTGCCAATTAGCAAAAAATTCCCTTCTGCAAGAATAAAATAGAAAATTAGAATAAAACAGATAATCCAGAATTCTTATACACTCATTAATTTAGATCTCAATTCCGCAACAGTAGATTAGAACTCCAGCTATATTGACAACTTGTGTTAATGTTCAGTTTTCAAAACTATGTTTCTTTCAATACTGCAACTTGATTAGTGTTTTCTTTCATCAATCTAGAATAGACCGTGCACAATTATCTTGCAATAACAAAACTTCCCTGGGTTTGACAATTTATATTGAACACCTTAATTATCTATTTATTTAGACAATTAAAGTGCCCAATGTTAAATTATGTACCAAGGCAAGTGTTTCTCTTCCCTAGGCCCTAAGGGGGAGAAATTGCCGAATATGGGTCTTAGTCAAATTAATTTGTGAGATGCAAATTAAAAGATAACTTTGTGATTAAAGTGAGGGTGAGTGAAGAGACACAAAATCTCAGCCACCCATCTAATCTAAACTCAGCCATTAGATTAGAAAACTCCTCACCTTCCCTCATGAGGTTGATTAAGGCAAATGGGGGCACCCATTCTTGGTTGTTCAAGAACAAGAGTGTAGTTGGAGAAATCTTGGTGAGATGCCAAGAGGCTCTTGGTGAGATGCCAAGAGAAGAGTTCAAGAACAAGGGAGTTGAAGAAATCTTGGTGAGAGGCCAAGAGGCTTTTTGGTGAGATGCCAGGAAGAAGAAGATGCAGCAGCAGTCTTGTTGAGAGAACAAGAGAGGAGTTGAAGCATTCTTGTTGAGAGAACAAGAAAGAGCAAGAGAGAGGTCGAGCTGAAGAAAAGAGACAGCAACAGAAATTTCTGGGAGCATTGGCATGCATTCCAAGGTTGCCGAATAGCATGGAGTGGAACAGAAATTGAATCTTAGCAGAGTTTTGGCACGAATTTCGTGACAGTCCGTCCAGCATAAATTGCCGTACTGTTGTA
>JASDQU010276459.1:0-14974 GCA_032191745.1 Picea mariana
CATCAGTGGGTGCTTTTTCCTTTCCCAAGGTAATCCGGTACAAGCCTTTACTTCTTAATAAATCTTCCATATGAGATTTCCATTGGAAGTAGTTGTTGCTGGTAAGCAAGACAATACTTGTAGAAGCCATATTAAATATGTAGATAATGTGGATTTAAAAACTTAAACTGATGATCTGGATGGAAAGAGCTCAAAAAGTTATATGGTTTTAAAAAAAATGGCATTGAAAATAGACTTCCGATGTTAGAGTTATGTCCTTTTTAAAAATTTCACAATCGGTAACCAAATGACCACATGATTGTGTAAGTTGCTTTATGAAATGACCCACTTTTATAAAGAGAAGTGGGGATCACTTTTATAATGAAGTTACTTTATAACAGAAAAGTTGCATGCAAAATAAATAACTCTAAAATAAAATATCATAGCTACTTATAGTGATTCACTTTTATACTTGAAGTGAAATACACTTTACAATTTTAGCATGTACTTTTTCAAAAAAGGTAACAAAAGAGAGACTTGAACTCAAGACCTCTTACTTAATAAGGAAACTTTTAACCAAATGATCTAGCAAAACATATTGTAATGTTCAGATGGAGGATTGGGGTTGTTGTTGTTGTCAGCTTTGGAGAGCATGCTAAAAAAAAACTCTTTTCACACAAGAAAAAAATTTCGCTTCTCAATGACAACAAGGGTTAGATCTCGGTTAGCTTACCCGGAAGATGCACCTTTTCCTATCTGTTTCTGATTTGTCGAGATTCCACAGGGCGTGGGGCAAAGAGAATATACAGATCTAAAAGAGTACCAACCCAAAAATAAATAAAACAAAACCGAAATAAAACCAAAATACTACTCTGCAAAAATTTTTAAAAATGCGTATTCAAGCTTTATACCTCCGGATCTGACTGTAATGGTCGTATCTTGGGCAAACAGAAACCTTTTTGAATGAAACGAAAAGTGTTACTGACTGAAACGAGCGCTCCAGACATAATGGATCAGTCATCTCAGCCCAAAAATGTACGAAAATGACAGAAAGTGGAGATGAGGCAACTCCACTTCACGATCTCGATCTTCAACAGGAGCGGGTCTTCAAACAGGCTCTGATATCATGTTCGAAAATACACATATTCCAACAGAGGAAGAACAACTTTAGTAACCATTCACATAACCAGATCAAAGTTCAACACACCAATGTTTTCACGTGGTAAAACCCCTACAGGGAAACATCCATGGCCCCAACCAACGCGACCACTTGGATTAGTTTATTAATGAAATGAAAAAGATTACAGAGATATTTTACAAGAGAGTTTCTCACAATCGATCATCCGAAAATGACCCACCATGCTCTTTAAATAGAGATCATGGACCAATCGGGTGTTAAGCCATAAATCAATAGTCGTTAAGATCGAGGAGAGTATGAATCGTCGAATCACTCTATGCCGAGAACATATCGTGACCGTCGGATTTCCTAACTACAAATGCATACTAAAGAAACACACTAGAAAGCACACTTTTACCTAACGACACAATAGACCAAGTAGATCTTACTAACTCCTAAGTGTCTAAATATCCTAACAAAAAGGAGACATAATTTTATCTACCTCTTTGATGATTACATTCCTTTGCATCTCAGGGACCTTCTTTGGGGGTTCTTCATGTTGTTTTCCTTTCTCCTGCACATCGTTTACATGGTTGCCCTTTTTAGGCTGATTTGAGGAGGATGTACTTGTTTGAGCATCCTTGTTTTGATTTCCTTTCTGGGGAACTACAGGCAATTTTTTACTTCTTTAGTTATACTGATTTTGAAACTGCATTATGGAATTTTGGTATTCTTTTCTGTACTCATCTGATTCCATCAAATCATCATTTTCCTGTATAAACTTATCATTTGCATCCATAAAATTATCGTGTTCTTCTTTGGTTAAGAACACATTTGTTTCAGTATCATCACAACAATGAATGTTGTCTTCAAGATATTCATCAAAATTTTCATTCATATAGTTATTTTGGAAGGGGGGTTTTATTTGTTGATCACCTTGATTTCTCTGGTCTCTTTGTCTGATTTGTGGGCCTGGTCCTCTTCTAAAATTTTGATTTCTGGGTTGAAAATCATATTGGTCTCTGGTGTTAGGCTTGTTATCCAAGGACAAATTTTCCATAAACCTTTCCATAGTTTTCATCATTAAGCCAAATGTTTCATCTGTTGACTGGGAAGTTGAAGGTTGAGCCTCTCCTTGAAGATTTTTCATATCAGCTTCAGAATTATATTTGATCTTTCTTGATGTCATCAGATTAACCTCTACTTCAATAACATCATTCGTCATGTCATCTAGTGTATTAGATTTCCTTTCTCTCAATAGCAAGGCAAAGTCACTGTCAAAAGAATCAACATAACAAAGTTGGGGAGCTCCATGAGGGGGTTTAACTTCAGTTGGGATTGAATTATAGACCCTCATGAACCTGGTTGAAAATTCTTGTACTAACTCACTGGGTGATCTTTTTATGTTATTATACCGAGTCAACAATTGAAGAGGGTTTTTCTTGTCTCCCCATCTTGCAAGGAAGAGTGTTTCAAAGGCTGCAAAATCAGGGATGCTTGCTGCTGGAAGAGATTTGAACCATTTTATGACTTCACCTGAAAGAATTTGTGAAAACAATCTTACATTTGCATCCTCATGATCTACCTCCTCTAGGTCAACAAAATCATTAAACGAATCTAAGTGTTTTCGGGCTGAAGCATTTTCCTCAGCATCATATGATTTAATCCTTTGGGCATAATTATGAGGTAAATCATGTAATTGGGCATGCAAGGCAAGAGGAGGGAATCTGGTTGCCATTGCTCTAGGAGGATTTTGGGTTGGCTGAACATTCATAATGGAGACAGTGGTAATTGCAGAAATTTGAATGGGGACAGTAGGAATCAAATATTGGAATTTCTTGTCATCAAACAAAACTTGATTTAAGTTGGATTATGATTTAGATCTGAATAAAGTTTGTTCAAATTTTATGTCAAAATCAAGGTCACCAATGCTTTTTACTCCGTCCTTAGGTAATGAAAGATTTCTGTCCATGAAAGAAAATGAGTCAATCACCCTTTCTTTTCTTTTATGTATGAGTTTCTTAGGATCAAACACAGATACTATAGGTTCTGGATCAAAGTTTCTTCTAGTGTATATGTTTTTGGGAGCAAAGATTTCTTATTAGAGTCACTTTCTTGCTACTGATCTTATAAAATGAAGTCTCCAGTGTAAAAAATTAAAGCTAATAAAAATATTTGATTTCTCTGCTACCCTTAAGAATCAAATTTGAAGCTTTAGTTGTTCTCTCCCAGGGAAAATTTTCAATTTCATCCCTGGCAACAATGCCAAAATGTTATCACTGAGTAAATTGTTGGGTTGAAGAAACAATCTACAAAGGTAACCTACAAACCAACTTTAAGACTAGAAGCTATCCCTTCCAATATAGAGAGGGCTCTCTCTAAGACTTGATCTCTGATAGATAGATTGTTTTTGAACTGATGGCTAGGTTTAAATGATTGAGGTAGTTTTTTCAAGGTTTGCTGGCAAGGAGGTATAATATCTCTTGGGATATGGAGTCAACCCCTAAAAACAAAAGAAAACAATGATTGGTAGGTAGAAATTCCTAGTGGAACAAAGGCTAAATAAAGTGATGGACTTTCAATTTTGAGTTTGATTATGTAGGGTGAAAGAGAAAATAAACACATAACAAAATCATAGCACCATGAAAGATGCATTCTGACCTAGTTGAGAAGATCAACATAGTTTAAATCACTTAAGTCTAGAGCACCATTAGATGAATTCTAGACCCTTAATTATCCAATTTAAACATAAGAAAAGTGAAGATGAAAGTAAGGACACAAGAATTACATACAAAGATAAGAGTACAATCTTCAGATGACCACCATTAAAATCTTTTTCATAAAAAGTTTAGGACTTCTGCATTTGTATTTCTTTCATATTCAAAAAATTACAATGAGGATCAAAATGTCTATACTTCTGCCAACTCACCCCTCTTTACATAAAAATGATCAAATATATAGAAGCCGATTTCCACACTAGGCTACTAGGAGTCGAACTATTGTTGGCTACAATGGTGGATCTGGTTACATTGGAAGAGAACAACTCCTAAACAATCTTTACTAAAAATAGCAAATTTGTTTGACCATCTTTAATGCAAAACAAAAATATCTTATAGAATTATAGATTTGAGTACATTTCGAATATACTACTGTTGATGAGTCATCAGGTGCATGTGGAAAGCATCTCGAGTCATCCTATGCATTGTTGGACAACTCTGCCACCTTTGCGTAGCAAACTGGAATTTCTGTTGTGCAAATGCTACCTACAACACTTGTGTAGCAACTTTGCATGACATAATCCTTTTGTTGAAATTCTTGTAGATCCAAATGGCAACAAGTGACTGGGGGCTCATATTTGTTTCAACACTCATCTGTCGATCATCTCTTATTGTTCTTGCTGATCATGTGTGCCTACAACATTTTCCTAGTGAGGACTCGCTACGGCGGTACTGTGTATGACAATTTATTAGTCCAACAACTTTTGTGCCCAGGAAATTTTTCTGCTGTCACCCTTGTGAAACCCTTCTCCAATATCAAAATGCATGTTTTCCATAGCTATTATGACATGAACAAAACTTGATATGGTCACATACCCAAAAAGACAAAAATGTGAAGTTGCTTTTGTCATATTTTTGCTACTTCTGCAAGTAGTTCTATTCTTCTTCTGGCTTCATCATTCCATTGCAACCTTTTTAAAGATGCCTATTTTCCTTCCTTAGTGTTAAGTTTTGTACCTTCAAATTTCCCACTTGCCTGAACAGGGCTACATTTCTTTTCAATTTTGACTGGGCATTGGAAAGGGTTGCACATGCATTTTCTCTGGCTGGTTTGCATTCTTTAAAGTGTTTCATGGCTCTGTCATATGTATCCTCTTTTCTTCCCTAAGATGAATGATTTGATCTTGATATTCCCTTAACTGCTTATTAAGACATCTTATGTTCTTTTCTCCTTTTGTGGGTGAATTAGAAGGTCTTTCACTTGCTGCTAGATTTCCCTGTATTTCTGGACTATTATTCCTGGCTGAGGATCTTTTCATAGGTGTTGTGGGCTTGGCTACAACTGTGGTATCAAGGTTTTTCAAAATTCCCTTTCCCTTGGATGTTTCATTTTTAGAATCTGTCTTGACCTATGGTGTCTGTGCCTCAAAATATTTCTCTGCTAGCTTCCTCTTTAATTCTCTATTTTCTTAGAAAAACTGAGCTATCACATGCTAAGCGTCTCTAAGTTGTTGTTGCATTCCCATAAAATCTGAGTCTTTCTCTGTTGATTTACCTTGTTCTTCATCCAACTCCTGAGCTGCAACCTCAACAAACTCTGTTTGCACTGTGGGTATGGGAAGCCTCCTAGTAGATAACCTTGTGAGTGGTTTACTGGGAGCCTATGTCTCCTTGGGATCATTAGTGGATAATAGCCTCCTACCTTTCTTCAGAACTGGATTTCTAGGTGAAGAGCCCTCAACCTCTTTTCCTTTTCTCTTTCCATGTTCTGCAACATCTCTTCTTTCATGACTTGAACTATTAGAGGCCATTCTTTCAACAGACAGAGGGGTATCTCCTTTGGGGTCCAGGTGGATATTTGCTGATGTTAAGAAAGAATCCCAATCCCTGTTCATTTTTCTAAGCTCCTCAACCACTAACATCTTTACCAAGGAGAGTTGGAACAAGCTACTATTAAGTTGGTCATCCTTGGTTTGGACTTTGTCTGTCATTTTTCCTAGTCTTCTATACAGGTAAAAGGGTAAGTTTAGGGCACTTTTCCCTGTGATATGCATGAGGAGCCTTATGTGGTATTGATACACCCTGTCAAACCTACCCTCACAAGTAAAATACCTTTGTATTACTCTCAACATCTTCTCATAGGGCTCCAAAAGATACTCCTTGGAGATAGTGGCACTAATTTTCTACTTTCTATACCGAGGCTTGAGGAAATCAATGTAAAACATAAGCTCTAGAGGCATACCTTTAAACCATTTCTCTCCTTGTATGGGAATCTATGTGGCAGTTGATATGGTCTCTTCTGATACTGAAAAGGTGACCCCTGCAATGACTTTATTAACACCATTAAAGTTTAGGGTGAACTCCTTGGTCAACTACACGTTATATCCCTAGATTCTTTCACAAAATCTCATACCCCCAGCCTACTCAAACGACACCTTGTATGCAGGGTCTGAGTTTACTAGGGTTATCTCTTGGGGTTCATATCTCAACACATTTCCTCCCTTGTATTTCTTCTTTTCCTACAATTTCATCTTTGCGATGTCAATTTCAAACTGTTCAAGACAAATATATCTTGAAATTCAACAGGGAAGCTTGCGCAACAAATTATCAGTGCTAGAGTTTAGCTTGGATAAAAGCAAGAAAACTTCATTGTATGAAAGGTGAAATATGTAAGGGATAGGCTAACATAAACAATGGGCTCAAAGGTTTTCGCACAGTGATAAAGGCGATTTCAAGGGATGCGCAAAAAAACAAAGCAACAAGCTTTTGCATAGTGAATGAAATCAACATGATTTACGTAGCGAGGAAATCTGCACAACGTTCGCGTAGCGAGGGAGATTGTTTGCGTAGGAGAGAGATTTTAAGCTTGCTCGAGAGACTATGTCTTATGAATAGTTCGTGAATGGAGTGAAAACAAACAAAAGGTGGCAAGTATGCATACATGAGTGGATAAGGAGTGAAATTTAAAAAGAAAGAACTTTCCCAATGATGACAAGACCTCTCAAGCTGATTTGAGTAACTTGCACAAAAAATTTGAGGAGTGCGCACCTTTTTTGAAACTTTCCATCAGTACAATGGCATGGGGTGTAATAATGTCCCTTTTTTGACTTTGTGAGGTGTGATGATGATCCATGATACCTCCTTTGATATGACCTTCATCCCTAATATATGACTCGACCTTGACACACAATTCCCCACTTTGTGACATGATTTAAACATAGGGACACAAATAGCTTTACAAATCTTCAACACGATGGACTCTTATACCTCTTGATGGTGTATCATGATATAGACACAACACTCTTTGACTCAACCTATGACTTAACTCTCTATTGACATGCATATTACCTTTTATTCATAAAATGACCCAATGATTTTTTAGCCATATCATGAGACAAACAACACACTGTGACTCAATTAGGAATGTCTTGGGCTTCTCAAGACCAAGGCATGAATTTTCAAACTCTAAACAAACCTATAACTCTAGCTATGAAAATCATGGTGCCAACACTGTGATCATATCTTGAAGAGATAATCTGAGTTTAAGATAATGCTTGCCGAGTGAATTGAGGAGTGATTATAGAAGTTGGTTGATCTGGATTTATAAATGGAACAAAATGAAATACATATGTATAGAAAATAAATACACAGAGATACAATAAAACTTGACTTCTATTATTAAAGAGAACTTGTTGAAACTACAAAAATGTAGATTGAAACAAACTTGCTCGAATGGTGGCAGCTTATCTCTGAGAAGATATGTGATGACTACGCTCATTCGCAAGAAGATGAGTACAATGAGACTCCAAAGGAATTTTTAACATAAAACATAAATGAGAAAACCTTAAATATCCAAAACCCTAACCCTAGGATATGAAATGCAAAAGGTTTGTGGGCCCTGATGGGGGTAATTGATACGTCAACTTCCCGAGGGTGTAATTTTTGCATACAATCTCCATTTTGGGCGCTCGATACACCATTGGAAATGTATAGCAGAGGAGTATATATTCCATTTGTACTAGCATCCACCTTTGGCCATATTATAGGTGCTTCCGAGCCCAAAAAACGTCATTTAGGGCCTTAAAATGACCCCGAAAGTTTGGGACCCGAAAAATTGTAAAAACAAACTGCCAAAATGGAAACTGTCCTTTGAGCTAGTGGAATAGGTGGGTGGCCACCAATATCCACCTTGATCATTCCTCCTCCCTTAGGAAGCAATGGTCTCCATTGCGTTTAACACCCCCGTAAGATGGGGAAACTTTTGCTGAACTTGGCCGTGGGTGAGCCACTTTCCTTAGTGCAAGAGCTGCTCTACTCTGACAACCCGATAAAGCCGAATCCTCTGCTGGCAAGTGCTCTTAATATGATCAATAGATTCCTATTCCATGTAGTCAGGGTTGAGTTCTTTCATTGTCAAATGCTCTGCAATCTCCGATGTGTCCAATAATGGTGGGAAGTATGGTCGAAAGAGGTCCACATTCAACATTTGGTGCAGGCAAAGGAAGGGGGGAATACTTAGATCAAAAGCATTGTTACCCAAAACCTTGGTGATGGTGTAAGGTCCATAGAGAAGTGGATGAATCTTCCAATGGTGTCCTTTAAGGAACTCTTTCTCTAAATGCAACAAGACCTTGTCTCCCACCTAAAACTTGTGCGACACTCGGTGTTGATCATGGCGATGCTTGTACTTAGCATTGGATTTTTGTAAAATATCATGGACCTATTGTTGGATGTGTTGAATCTGTTCAATAAACTTGGTGGCTTTTTTATCCTTACATTTATCATGGGATGATTATGCCTATGTGGATGAAAGGGCAGTGCGACATCAATGGGACCCAATGGTTGAAATCCCAACCCCACTTGAAAGGGACTATGGTCGCTCAAGCTATGAAGGGCTCTATTGTAGTTATTTTGAACATAGGGGATATTCTCATGCCATGTGCATGGATATTTGGAGTTGTACATGGGAAATATACACATAATCATTCTGTTGACGACCTCTGTCTGGCCATCAGTTTGGGGGTGCAAGGAAGTGGATTTGGTGAGCTTGGTGTCCAATAATAACCAGAGGTTGGACCAGAATGTGCATAGGAACTTGTTGTCCCAATCTGATATGATGGTATGTGGTATCCCAAAGTGTACACACACTTGTTTGAAGAATATCTTGGTAGTGGCCTCTGCTGTGACACTCTTCTTTTAGGCTATTAGGATGGCCATCTTAGAAAGTCAATCAACCACCACAAAAAAACAGTCATTTCCCTACTTGGTTGAAGGAAGGACCAACATGTAGTCCATCGATATGGATTCCCATGGCCTGTCGGGAGTAGGTAGAGGGGTATATAGACATTTCTTCTTAGTGGCTCGCTTGGCAATGGTGTAAGTAATGCTAGACCTAATATACTTGTTGACATCTTGGCGCAATTTCGACCAATAGAAATGATTTTGTGGTATTGCTACAGTCTTTTCCATTCCAAAATGTCATGCCATCCAATTATAGTGAGCTTCCCAAATCAGCTTTGAATGCTTGCTTGAAGGAACACATAGGTGGCCCAGATGGCAAACAATTTGTCCTAAAGATGAAAGTGAGTGACAGTCGCGCTTGTGCCCAACATATGGTAAGTTGTAGTGAAGTTAGGATCACTCTTGTAGAGTTGGGGCCACTCGGATGACTCATGGACACATGAGTAGAGCATCGTGGTTAAGGTTGCAACTGGAGGTCGACTGAGGCATTCAGTGATACGATTGGTGTTCCCTAGATTATATTTTATGTTGAGATGGAACTGCTACAAGTATTGGACCACTTTTTATGGCGATCATTCTGCAAGTTTCCTTGTGTCTGCATGAACTACAAAGTCTTATGATTAGTGTGGATGATTGTCTCCTTCCCAAGAATGTAGTGCTTCCATTGTCGATAGGATTTTACAATGGAATACATTTATTTGTCATAGGTGGTGTAGAGACAATCGACATATGATAGTGTCTCACTATGATATGCCACTGGATGATCGTGTTGAGTGAGACCTGTGCCCACAACATAGTTTGAGGCATTGGTCTCAATCTCAAAAGGTTGTTGTAGATCAGGTAGGGAGAGTACTGGATCTAAGCATAAGATATTTTTCATATCATAAGACGCTTGTTGTTGTGACTTCCCCCACAGGAACATTGCCTTGCCACCACCCTTGGTCACTTGGATGAGGGCCCATGCAATATGGGAGAATCCTAACATGAACCTGCGATAGAAGTTGGCAAGTCCTAAGAAAATATGAGGCTCAGTTAGTGTGGCCGGGGCTGGCCAGTCATGAATGACTTGGATCTTGGACGGATCCACATGCACACCATGCTCATAAACAATGTGGCCTAGGTATTAGAACTTGTTCATGTCAAATGAACATTTTTCCAAGTTAGTATATAACTTGTGTTGTCGCAGAGTGTGAAGGACCTACTGAGTATGCTACAAGTGTTCTTCCCAATTCTTGTTGAAGATGAGGATATCATCTAGATATACCACCACAAAAGAATTGGTGTAAGTCTGCAATATATCGTCCATCGGTCTCATGAAAGTTATTGGAGATTTTTTCAAACCAAAGAGCATGACTAGCCATTTGAAAAGACCTTCTTTGGACTTGAAAGCAGTCTTCCATACATCAGTCTATTCTATTAGGACCTGGTGGTATCCATATTTCAGGTCAATCTTACTGAAAAAATTGGCTCCCTTGAGCTGATCAAGAGGTCATCAATTCTGGGAATTGGGTATCGATTCCTGACTGTGATTTTGTTTAGGGTCCTGTAATCAATGCAAAGTCATGAAGTCCCATATTTATTCTGCATAAGTACAATTGGTCTCTTGCAAGGTGAGGATCTGGGTTGGGTGTGCCCCTTTTGAAGCAACTCTTGGATTTGTTTCTTGATTTCCTCATTTTCCATCAGAGAGCGATGATAGACTATCCCATTGGGTAGAGGTGCAACGGGGGTTAGATCGATTGAATGCTAGAGATGATAGTTCAACGGTACCCCAGCGGGTGAGGAGAAGATGTATTTTTATTCTTCCATGATCTTGTCCACCAACTTCTACTGTGTGGAGGGGCCCTATGCAGAGGCCATGGATGTGGCTACAACCTTCTGTTCACTTTGAGAGTGAATCATGAAGAAGAAAAATTTCTTGTTTTGGGAAATGACCTTCCTACATTGCTTAGCATAGATCAAAGAAATGGCGGTAGGAGGAGATACCTATGGTATCTTGTATAATTGCCTTCCCAAAGTAATAATAACATTGTGAGGTCTAGAATCATATACAAAATGTCGTTTCCACAAGTATGGTTGGCCTAAAATAACATCAAAAACTTCAAGGGGAGAAATATCACACAATATCTCATCCTTGAAGGGCTTGATGTCATAGGAAAGACAACACAATTGGCTGACACAAATATCTCTTCCTTGGCGGAGCCACTCGATGGTGTAGGGATGTGGGTGTGGTGTCACCAACAGGTTCAATCACTTGACGAACTTTGCTAAGATCAAGTTCTTTTGACCTCCGCTATTGACAATGAAATGTAGTAGAGCACCCTTCACCCACATCTACAAGTGAAAAAGGCAATCACCTTCCTTTGGTTCTTTTGGTTCACTTGGTTGGATCTTGGTGATAGTGATGGTGGCATTGGGTTATGCATCAATGATCTTCTTTCCCTTTTCTAGATCTGATTCATAGTCGGAACCTGCCTTTGACTCTGAGACTTGCAACTCAACCACTAATGACTGCTTTGAGTGAAATTCATCGGTGTTATGCCAGGAAATTTTATAGAATTCACACCACTTCCCAATGTCTTTCGTTGTCTTCTCATTACCATTCTTTTTTTGCAGCTTGGAATGGTTGTCCTAAGGGTGTCAATCCTTGTTATTTCCTTTTTTCTATGGGTTGGGGCCACCTTTTCCCTGCTTCTGTTGTGAGGAATTTGTAGATCCAAACTCCTACTTCTTTTGTTTAAAATTTTGCTTGATTTTGATAGTATATCGATAAGCCTCTCCTAGTGATGAGATGTCCAGAAACTCTATTTTTGTTTGTATGTATCTATGCATACAGTCGCGGTACTTCAGTACCAGATATCGTTCATAGTCTTTGATACCCATCTTGATGTGCAAGGTATGGAAGATATTTGTGAACTCTGGTACTGTCTGGTCCCTTTCCTGTCACAGTGTGTTCCATTTCATATATTGGTCATCATAGCTTCCAACAGGGTAGTATTGTTCCTTAATAGCATCCTCGGAAGAATCCCAAGTGGGTGCAACCGAAAATATTGCATATTCCTCAATGTTCTTTTGCTCACAGTAGGTCTCCCACCAATCCTTGACATGGGGGATAGTCTTAAGGAGCACAAAGGTAATATTTTCTCTATTGGAAAAATTTATGGACCAAAAAATACCCTTTCTAGAAGACTCAACCATTTATCTACAACATCCACATCTTTCTGGCCTTCAAATAAGGGGATATCAAAATTGAATTGTACCTCGAAGGGGGCGGTGCCTCCAAAGTGGTCGCTTGATGAAGATGCGTCACCTGTTGGCAGTCATTGAAGGATTTGTGCAAAGTTATCCATCATCTTGTTCCTTTGTTACATGAGGGATTCCTTGAGAAACAATTTAAAAGGATCTCCTGCCCCATCATCTCTCTTTTCTTCCACCATGGGAGGCCATTGTGATCGGCGGGGACGGTCTTGCAAGGGCTCAACTAGTTCGAGTCCCAACTCCTTGTACCGTAGCCTCGTTCGGGACATGCACAAAGAAACAAATAAAGATCAGACTACTCTAATACCACTGATCTGGAACAAAACGAAATATATATGTATAACAAAGAAATACACAGAGGTACAATAAAACTTGACTTCTATTAATAAATAGAACCTGCTAAAACTATAAAAGTGCAGACTGTAACAAACTTGCTCGGATGGTGGAAACTTATCTATGAGAAGAGATGTGATGGCTACACTCATTCACAAGAAGATGAGTGCAATGATGCTCCAAAGGCCTCTTTAACATGAAACACAAATGAGAAAACCCTAAACATGCAAAACCCTAACCCCGGGAGATGAAACGCCAAAAGGTTTGTGGGCCCCGATGGGGGTAGTTGATACGCCAACTTCTCGAGGGCATAAATTTTGCATACGATATATGTTTGGGGAACTCGATACATCTTTGGAAAGGTATAGTTGAGGAGTACATATTCCATTCAGCCGAGGATTTTCTTTTTTCAATAAGCTAAGCGTTGTCGAGCCCAAAAAAACGTCGTTTAGGGCCTCAAAATGGCCCCGGAAGTTTGGGACCAAAAAAACTGTAAACAAATTGCCAAAATGGAAACTATCCTTTGAGCTAGTGGAATAGGTAGGTGACCATCGATATCCACCTAGATCATTGGTTTTTAGTTCTCGTACATGTATACATATATGACTTGGTAATGAGAATGACTGAGCTGGTGTGTGGTATTACTAAATTCTATTATTGCTCCATTTTTTGTTGGTTCAATAAATATTTAGGTATTCCCTACATCTTCAAATATTGTTAAAAGCCAAAATGTAATGGAAATTTTGGGAGACAAACTCAAAACAACATTTTAGTGACTATCATAGCATTACAGTCAAATTAAGGAAACCATAGGGTGATAAAAAGTCTTTCTCTTCCCATAAACAATCGAGACTCAAATGCTTTTTGATAATCAATAAGATTTAAAAATAGGACAATAAAAAACCTTTAGAGCATAGATACCTCGCATTTTCTCAGGTTGAGTAGGTCCACTGATACAAATCTGAAGTGGAAGGCTAGAAACTATTAGATCTGCATATGATTGTAATTGATATATACAATGAGACTCGAGAGAAGGTTTGTGATCTCCTACTCCGAGACCTATAACAACAAAACCTCTTTTAATTTCTGCACATTTTATTCACTAGGCATAGGATGATTTCAAGTAGTTGGAGTGGATGATTTATTTATCACTGCATCCTGGAAAGAAATAAGCTTGGAAGATGAAGGAGTTCCTTTGCCCACCTTTCCTCCACACAAGTGTAAAACAAAAAAGAGAGTTCAATCCTTGCATATGTTGTAGTCTGATAACAAAGATTGATCATCAATTTGTTTTCCTGCAAACAAAATTCAATGTTGGTCCTTAGGGATCCCATGTATGTGCTCCAATTTATGCTTATATATACCACAAAATATCTATCTTTCACCCATATAATCAAGGTTTTCCTTGTGAGCAATTGGAGAATGATTTGAAAGCATGCTCGTTGAGCAGGGATCTCTTTAAACACTTGACATGCAATTATTTCAGCTAACACTTATTGAGCAGTCATTCCTTCAAATACTTTGCAAGAAGGATTTTCATCTAACACTTAACATGCACCCTATGATACTATGGGGGGGGGGGATCCTAATACCAACATAGCCTTGGATATTTGCCTATTTAAAACATAACTATTGTATAAATTTTCTAATGAAGGGAAATTAATATACCTCAGAAAATTTCACCTCTTTCTTAGCGGTTTCCTAGATCTTAACCCTGTGAATTTTCAACCTTAAGGTTGTTATGAATTATAAATAAAACAACAACAACAACAAACAATATTTCACCTCTTAACAACCCCAATCAATAAGGAAACCCAAGAGACAAGATACCAAAGTGTGCTAACAAGTTTCAATCCTATAAGGTAATATTATCATGCATAATATATATATATATATATATATATATATATATATGAAATTCACTTTGTGAGATTTATAATTACAGTAGTAAATATGTCCTATATTCTTCAACATTAATGCTAAATCACTTAACAATTTTAGCCTTGACTTATGTCAAATCAACAAGACATACTAGTGCTATAAATTACCAAACCATGAAGAAATAGATTGTTGAAAATCAAATCTACAATTGTCCAAAATCCTAGCTAGGGAAAACCAAGAAAACTATAGCTCCACCAAAGATTCTGCACATGATAATATCAACACTAACAAGCCCCCCTGACAAGGCATCCCCTCTTCTTATCCACTTCAACAAGTACAAATTAGGGTTTAATCACAAAACCATAGCTCTAATCTCTCCAATGGATGAAACCCTAGCCCTAGTATTTAAGATAATCTAAAAGGTACAAGAAACACTATCACCTCCAAG
>JASDQU010276460.1:0-12091 GCA_032191745.1 Picea mariana
ACCATTGTTATGTTTCTTGCTGGTTATCTTTTGATCAGATCGTTGATCCCCAGTTGTGATTGCGGCTTTGGTTTGCCCGATTGTATGGACTGCATCGATCCACTAGCTTAGTTCTCCCTCTTGGCTCTTATTTGCTGAGGCAGTTTTGTATATGTTTATATCCTTATGAATATAAAGCTTATTTTCTTGTGGAAAAAAAAAACTAAATAACTACTTAAAATTTAACCTTTTCTCTATTCACTTATAAATAGTTTTATCAATTAAATTTCACAATATATTGGCAAAAAAATTTGCATATGTGTCTGTCTTGACGTTCTGTTATTTCAAATACCCAGAATCAACATTTTTGTATGTAAATGCAAAAACCCAATTAAAATTTTTAGAGTTACAGTTATTAGGGTATTGGTATATATGGTTAGGGTTATTATGGATAGACTATCAATTTTTTTACAGTGGTATATAGTAATTAAAATCTCATACTTCAAATTCATGTTTAACCATTAACTTTCTTGTTTGAAGTTGAATTCGGTTGTGAAGTTTTTGTATTTAGGACAGTAAAATTGATTTCCACTACAAGCTGCTCCTTCAAGATTATTTGAGCAATGCTTCATAGAGTGGTCTTCCGTTTTGTGTGATTAGAAAAGCTTATGTCCTTTGTTAGATTATAAACGATTGAATTATTTCATATTATTTTGAGCAATGCTTGTGGTCTTCCGTTTTCTGTTTTGTGTGATTAGAAAAGCTTATGTCTTTTTGTTAGATTATAAACGATTAAATTATTTCATATTTAAGTTTATGCACTCAATGCTTGATAGAGTGCTTTTCAATTTTGTTATTTAGTTGGATTATAAACAATTGAATATTAAAGTATTTCATATTTACGTTTATGCGGAAGCCGCCATTAAGCTGAAAAAAATTCAGCTTCTATGGTGAATATTTTATGTTCCTGTTATGCTTTATGCGTTCTATTTATTAAAAGGGTTCAAGTATTTCAATATTAAAATAGCTCAATGATTTCAATTTTAAATGATGATAGGTTCTCTTAAAAATGCTTTCGACCTTCTAGAATGTTAGCATTTAATTAAGTTTTAAGCTTAAAAAAATTCAGCTTCTGTGGTGAATATTTTGTGTTCCTGTTATGCGACCTTCTAGAATGTTAGCATTTAATTAAGTTTTAAGCTTAAAAAATTCAGCTTCTGTGGTGAATATTTTATGTTCCTGTTATGCTTTATGCGTTCTATTTATTAAAAGAGTTCAAGGATTTCAATATTAAAAGAGCTCAACGATTTCAATTTCAAATGATGATAGGTTCTCTTAAAAATGCTTTCGACCTTCTAGAATGTTAGCATTTAATTAAGTTTTAAGCTGAAAAAAATTCAGCTTCTATGGTGAATATTTTATGTTCCTGTTATGCTTTATGCGTTCTATTTATTAAAAGGGTTCAAGTATTTCAATATTAAAAGAGCTCAACGATTTCAATTTTAAATGATGATAGGTTCTCTTAAAAATGCTTTCGACCTTTTAGAATGTTAGCATTTAATTAAGTTTTAATATATTTTTTTTAATATGTCAATTATATAATTAAGTTTTAATATATATTTTATTGTATTAATTATATTTTAAATTTTTATATATATTTAATAGAAAATTTAATATAAAATATATAAATATAAAATTTATATACAAATAAATTGTTATAAATATAATATTTAAATAAAAATATTTCTATCATATAAATACAAATATTTTAGTAATAATTAAATTTTCGATTTATTAAAAAATAAATTTGATATATTTTTATACTAATTAAAATCTTTATATATTAAAAAATAAATTTAATATTTAAGTCAATAGGCATCTCCTATAGAATTATAGAATGGGTGGTTTAATCAATGTTTTTAATTTAGTATGTGTAAAGTTTTTAAATTTTCTTAGTTGATATTTTTGTATTTTGTTAATTTTGTTAATAAATAATGGTACAAATAACTATTCCTTACTTATTATTGTTATATATAATCTTAAATTTTTTCTTATAATTGTTTTTTTTTTTATGTAAAAAGAGGGAAGTTTTTGCTATATTAATTGGCAAAATTACAATTGTTTCTAGACTACCATCTATTCCGCCGCCGAAGCAAAAACCGAAACGATGTCAGTCCTTGTCCAAAATAGACTAACTTACCAACAGTCTTCCCCGTAGGAAACCAAGACTGATGGAGTGACATTGTCTTAACTATGACTATTGTTTTATAGAGATTAACTAGAATCATACACAAAGCTGTAAAATTGAGACTGGAATTTTAAGCAAGACCATGACAGTTACCCGGTGGAGTCTGAGGTGGCATCCATATCCTGAGCATGTTCCTTAGCTGGAATGACAAGAATCTGCAAGCAAGTTGGGCATCTTTGTCCCAGGGGCGCATTGGAGAAGGCGTCAAAGAGCATGTCCAAACGCTGGCCCATGAGGGTGCCACGGTGGACATGGTCCACCAATTGGCTCCGCAGATCAAAAATCAAATCAAGGAGGTCAAGGTGGAGGAGAGGTGGCATGAAGACACGCCATTGATTTTGCATGGAGGAAATGGGAGGTGGCATGAAGATTGTGCCACCCTCCCTTGTCATTTCACCTGGATGCATTTCCATTGGCTCACTTGAAGCTACTTCTCCAAGTCGCTTTAGGTCTGCTTCCCTACCAGCTCCATGACTTCGTTCGCTTTCATCCAAGGTGGCTCCAGCTTCTGGGTCTACTGTCTGAGAGGTCGTTTCTTCTGGTATCTCCTCCTTAATGAAGTAGGTGGAGAATTCTTCCTGTGTCAGCTCATTCTCACCATCATGTTGTTTCTTGTTGACAGGCATGGAGGCTTCCACTTGAAATTCACTTGGTGGATCCCAATTGTCCAGCACCGTGAAGAGGATATGTTCCAGAGGGTCTTGAATTGGCTCCTCTGGGATAACTTCTTCAACATATGCCATTGGTGGCTCCACAATAGCTTCTGCAACCGGCGACCTAGGAGGCGTTTTGAGCTAGATCCTTCTGTTTAAGATTTGGGTCTGAGCAATGGAGAGTGTCCTTTCCATTCTTTTCATCTGCCTTCATTGGGAAGCAAAAGCGTACAAGGTTGAGCCACGACGTGGCTTCCCTCGCTCACGAGCCATCGAGGTGAAAACAAAGGTAAACTTTGTGCAGAGGGCGTAAGGGTCACTGCTCTGAGGCTTGCAGTTGTAGATCTGGTGAAAAATGAGCCGAAAATGAAAGAAGACATGGCTCGGGCGCATTAAGAGCAAGAGGGTCGACGGGAAGTTCAGCGCCATTAATTCCTCCGCATAGGTGAGCTGCATAACTGGACTACTCGTGCGAGGAACGAGTCCTCTATCAGGTGGGCAGTAGCTGGAGGCGGCTCCCATCCTTAATGTTGAGGGGATGGGAGTCGACCGACCTCATTTATGGCCAGGCCTGGCTCCACTCCATGTGTCTCCGGTGTTCTATGTGGCACCCCATCCGGGGGGGATTATTCTGTATAATTGTTATATAAAATTACTTTTCCCTTTTCTTAGTTCATGATTTTATATTTTTTAAGTTTTGTTAATAAAAAATGCTATAAAGAATTATGTAATAGTTCTATAGCTACTTCAATTGTAGTTTTTAGCATGTCATTGAAAATCTACATTTATTTGAAAATCAATGTTTATTTATTTGTTCGTATTGAATTGTAATTTGGGGGACCTTCATGAATTACGAGTTTGGAATAAACCAGAAAATTAACTTTATTATTTTTTTGATATCACTATTTGTTAGCTTTGGATAAACAATAAAAATTAACTAAAACCGATGAGTTTTTTGTGACCTAAATCAAATGTCAAATGTCCTAAACCTTTCCTCAAGTTTTTTCAATTTAAGAAATAAATTCACTTAAGGAACTTCATGCCTCTATGCATAGTAGATCCCACATGAGTTAAGATGGATTTATGTTAGTTATCTATCTTTATGCCACGTGTAAACTCCATCTTCATCATAGAAGGAATTGCACCATTGAAATATTTTAACCATAAGATATGAAAGGGATATACAAATATTTTATTTAAGGTGGACATTCAAGTATTTTTATTTATGGTTAACATTGAAATATTTATTTTGTTATAAAAAATTATTTTAAATGCCACAACTTCATCCTATGTTAAATACTAAAAGAATTACATATCTCCATATTAGTGTCATGTAAAAATCAGGAACACCTATCAACAAAACAACCACTAGAAATTTTATTTTTTCTAGAAAAAAAAGACTAATTTAAAACATTTGTTTCCCCACCTATTGTGAGGTTTGGATTTTAGTATTTTTGAAGAAATATTAACAAAATTGAGAAAAAAAGTAGAAGCTAATGGTAATAATAGACTTGAAATTAGGTCCAATACCTTTATCCTATGTTAGTAAAGTTGGAATTCTTCCAATTGGGAGTATAAAGTTGGAACTCATCATGATTTACTATCAATGTTCTTATAACAAGTATAAATTATTAAATTATTTTCTATCAATGTCCTTAGAACAAGTGTAAATCAAGTAGATTTCCCATCAATGTCCTTAGAACAAGTATAATTCATCATCTACAAATTTCAAGATGACTTGCTATCAATGTGATGAACATAGCCTCATTGTTGTAAGAACATAGCCTCGTCATCGCAATGTGATGAACATTGTCTCGTCATCACAATGTGATGAAAATATCCTATCATCATAATGTGATCAACAATGTCCTATCGTCGCATTGTGATGAACATAGCCCCGTCGTTGTAATAAATGTCCTATTTTCACAATGTGATGAACATATGACGTTTATGTTTATCACGTATTTATATGACATACGATGAACATACGACATTTATGTTCATCACATAACCACTTTTTAATTAAATCTCTTATCGTCGCAATGTGATGAACATACCCTCATTGTCGCAATATCCTCATCGTCATTAATATGTGGTAAACAATATATTGTCATCACAATGTGACAAATATCCAATCGTCATAATGTGATGCAAACATCATGTCCTCACAATGTGTCAAATATAGCCCGATCGTCTCAATGTGATATAGAACTATATTGTCAAAATGTAATGAACATAGCCTTATACGATGAAGATACAATGTGACGAGCATAACCATATTGTCACAATGTGACAAACAGAACCATATTGTCACAATGTGACACAAATATCATGTCGTCATAATGTGACAAACAATGTCATGTTATTGCAATGTCATGAACATAGCACTTTCATCCCAATGTGATGAATATACGACATTTATGTTCATCACATAACCATATGACATACGATGATCATATGCCATTTTTGTTCATCACATATCCACTTTTTACTTAAATGTCTTGTAATCGCATTGTGCTGAACATAGCCCAGTCATCACAATATCCCCATCATCGTCAATATGTGACAAACAATATCTTGTCGTCACACTTTTATGAACATAGCCCCGTCGTAGCAATGTGAAACAAATATTTGCATGACAAAATGTGACGCAAATATCCCATCATCGCAATGTGACGAACTTAGCCCCTCCATCCTAATGTGACGAAAATATGAAAACAATGTCACATAAATATCCTATCGTCATCGGAATGTGGCACAAATATCATGTAGTCATTGTTGAAAAAGTTCTTAAATTTTTATCCCTAAGGCCTAAATTTTTCTTTTTCGGATTTCGGCTTTTCATAAAATACGAGTTTCGTTATCAATCCTAAGCACACGATACCTTTTTCTTAAAGTTTTTAATTATTCGGATAATAAAAGGCAAAAAGGCTTACAAGAATTATAAGAATCCCGACGCTTTTTATTTGAAATTAATTAAATCGTGTTAAATTTTAAACTAATGATTTTAAAATTAAGCTTAAAGAATTTTTGGGATTCGGGGTTTACTACAAACAAATATTTCGATGTAAATCGAATCGTGAAATCCCGATCCCCGATTTCCCGAAATGTTGAAGTCTTAGTTAAAACACAGATTAATTAATTCTCTTATATGAAAGGTTAAGGGTTAAGATAATCATGTCGCAATTTCGGGATTCGCGGTTCAGTGAGATTACAACTCCTGTCATCATGTTTCCCGAAATCTTGAATCACAAAACCCCGATCCACAGTTTGCGTTAAATCAAACTAATTTCTTTTTGGCCTTAATCGTGATTAGTTAGTTAATTAAGATGAGTTAAGTCCTGTTTTTAAAAAGAAATCTGTCACGATTTCGCGAGTTCGAAGATTAGATTTCATTGATAACATACTTCTCGACATCATGATCCCCGAAATCTCAAAAACGTTTAATCTCAATTAATTAATTTGCTAAAAATGTTTTAAGTCTTAATTAAAACATCGCGATTTCACAATTTCGGAAATCGTTTTTCATCGATGACATACCTCTCGACATCATGATTTCCGAAATCCCGAAAAGCAAACTTTTCAGCTTTAATCTATGATTAGCACTAATTAACCTTTTTTCAAAAATAGGATTAATGATAATCATTCTTTTTAAGTGTTCATTCATGTTTCACTTTCTGATTAAGTAAGTGTCTCTTTTACTTTAAAAACCTGAAGGTGCCTAAATACGGACATTAAATGCGTATCTCGAAAATATATCTTCCGCATTAAAAGCCTTAAATTTGTGACAGCTGTGTCAATCTTGTCATTTTTTAATGTATTCAAAATGAATATCTAAATGTCCGTGTTTTCATTTTTAGCTGAGCTCGTTCATCCATTCTCTGTGACAGGTTTTCAATTAAACGCAAAGTCATGGCACCGAAAAAGGCACCAAAGAAGAATGAATACGCACAGGAAGGAGATATCATCTCCGACACCACTCCACGCGCTATAGACTCCATTAAATCTTGGACTCAAATCTCCAAATTGTTAGAATACGAGCTTGAGAATGCTCATCCCGATTCTGAAAATCATTGCCGGGACATAGCTAAGTCAGAGCTTCATAAGATCGTTGCACGTCTGCGGCTTGTGGCATACACTGATCTGATCAGCTGGGCACTGGAAAAGGCCGATATCCCAACGAGGATCATCTTAAACGACCAAGGAGCTATCGTCGGCTCATTCAGGCTAGAACACATACAAGTAATGTATAAACTCTCGCCAAATCCTAAACATACTTTTAATGCTGAATTTTTAGCAGAGTTTCAGAGAAAAGAATGTATTGAGGTAGACCGAACATATCCTGATATGATTAGAGAATGGGTGAGGTGTCCAGCAAAGTTTAGAGCTGATTCCCATGGGATTTATGCTACAACATCCTTGAATGAATACATGGTATATGTAGCCATAATCTTATGTAGACTTTTCGGGAGAAAAGATCCCTACCATTTTCATGCAGATTGGGTGCCCTTTTTAGAAGAAGCTTCAGAAGGAAATGGTTTTAAATGACATAAGATTTTGTTAGATAACGTAACACAGGAAATCTTAAACTACAAAGCAGCAAAATCAAAGGGACAACCAGCAGCCTTTTACATGTCAGCATACATTATGGATGCAATCTGTTATGTGACTCCTTTTCCTTTAATGAATTGGAGTTGGAATATTTCCTTCTCAGAACCCATTCATAAATATCACTTGGTCCTTTGGGAAGAAAATGCTAAGGATGCATTTTATGAGGTTTGTCATTTTATTATAATTTCGATGCATAAAATATTTTTTGGATGCGAACCACCTCGCATTTCTGATGCAATCACGGAAAATCTTAAAGCAGTTGTCGACTGGTTTATTGAGGAGAATTTTTCCTACATTAGGGTTTACGGTTGTTCCATTCCCCCTCATGCACTCCCTAAATTCCTACCGGACAGATTGGTGTGTAGGGAGGTAGCCCATCAGATAGTAAAGGGTGGTGTTGGATTAGAATTAAAAGCAACTCAAAAGAAGTCATGGCCATCTTTCCCTGTTCATATTGGAAAATTTTCTTTATTAAATTTAGGCCATTCTAAGGTAGAGGCTGAATCATTACAAGAAGTGAAATTAGTAGATATTGAGCATAGAAAGTATGACCCCTACCAAGTAATAAGTAGGCATTTTATACATTGTAATCTAAAGGCGTATGAACATGAAACATCTATTTATGATGATGTATTTAAGGATGTTAAATCCTATGAAGAAGTACTGAACAGAGTACAGGCCATGCCACCGGACTCACAGACTGGATTCGTGTCATTCCAGAGCCATAGGTGAAGTTGCCTACCTAAGAGTTTGCAGGGTGAAATTTCGACCCCACCTCCAGAAAAGGAAGGGCCTCCTCCAGGGTTTGAAACTAATACACAGGATAAAGAAAATACCAAAGGCAAGACGAAGGATACTGAGATACCTTCCCAAGACACAGAGGGTTCTCAAACAAAAGAATCAGAGACATAGAAGGGAAAAGAGCTAGAAACAACTCCAGAAAACCTTAAGGATGTTCCAGAAAAGACAGGAGGAACAACATCAACAGAGCTCGGTAGTCTTATCACTTCCTTAACCCCATTGCAGTCAACTTATGGAACCCCCCATGAAGGAGCTTTGTATGTCAGTGATCTAGAGCCAATTTCAAGGGATTAAATCCATCCATCAAATTACCTTTTCAGTAAAAAGAGAAGAGCAATCTTGAAACAAGAAATCCATCCAAGAGGAGAGGGGATGATTAAAAAACATAGGGTCATTATAGATGGAAAGAAGCTTAAAGATGGAGAATTTGCTACGAAGTTAGCAGGTACAATGGGTGCTATAGCATCAGCAAATATATATTCTGTTGGCAGTTTAACAACCATGCTCGAACAAAAAGACCAAACAATAATTCAGTTACAAGACAAATTAAAAGAAACTGAGAGAAATATCAGTTGGGGAATACAAAAGGGTCTAGAACAAGATAGACTAAAAGATATGCAAGAAATTCAGAAAATGAAAATAGACTTAGAAGAGGCAAAACAGATAATACAAGTCACACAGGCACAGGTCCAAAAGCTGGGAGAAGAAAATAAACAGTTACAAGATAAAATTATTTCTATTACTAATCAAGTAATAGAACTTGAAATTTTCAGGACACAAGCATTGGGAATACATTTGAAAATAGAGGAAGAACAACAGAAAGTGTTTTTGAATCTCGAAATAGTCCAGAATTATTTTCAAGAAACAAATAAATCCTTGGAGAATGTTTTCCAGAAGGAAAGGGAGGCGAAAGCAGCTAGAACGACTTTCCAAAAGGCAGAAATTATCCATTTCTGAACAAGTTAAAGGGGACATAATACTTAAAGTGTGGGAAGCAAGCCTGGCCGAATATAAAAGAATAACCAGAGAGGTCAATGATGATTGCCAGGGAATTTTTGATCTCTTAGAAAGAACTTCATTGAATATCGGAAAAAATGATTGTCCCGGATTATTAGGTGAGATTAATATTGCCAAGCATCAGTTAAGGTTCAAAGAAGAGCTGGAGGAAATAAAGATAGAGATTTTTAAAATTAAATTAATAAATATCACAGAAATCAACAAATGGATGGTCACACCGAACTTAAAGTTGCAAACTATTAAGTTCACAGAGAAGATGATAGAAAATCGTTTGCCTGAATTACAGAAAATATTTTTCTTGTTTGAAGCAAATGAGATACCAGATGCTCCCAGAACTTTTGTGAAATTTTTGGGAAAGTGTGTTCAGTGTCTTGAAGCGGAGAAAGGAAGTTCATCAACACAAGCGTAAAAACATCTTTTTAAAAATGTTTTTATCATTAGAAATTAGAAAGGAAATGTAAACGGTTGACATTATTCTTATATGTAACCGTAATATTAGGAAGTTGGTTAGTCACTAACAAGAAAATTTTGATGAAGATGTATAAATGTATTTTCAAAAGACTGAGAAAGAGATTTTGATTTTTTGGGAGAGAGCCAATTGTATTAACAGTTTTCCAATCCATCATAATATACATTACAGAAGAGATTCTGAATCCTGCAAATTTGTAGCTATGTGTTCTTCAACCCTGTTTACTATAGTTTATTGTGTTTTCGTTCAATGTTTTTCTAATGAATAATCAATTTGAAGTTATCTACATCCTTGATTTCTAGTTCAGATTGATTTGGATATCAAATTATTTATAGCTTTTCCTCTGAAATTGTTATCAGTGATTTTAAGACCTGTTAATCATTTGAACCTTAATACTTAACTTTTCATTAGAAACCTCGTTTTCTTTCTTTATAACCTGTCGGAATATGAGATTCTTTCTTGATTAAAGCCTCATATTTTTCTGTAGTACTTATTTGTTATTTTATAATTCTCAAATTGTTACAAATCCAGGAAACGACCTCGAACGTATTTATGTTAGTGTTTTGAATTTCAAAATTGTTTTTCATATTCTCATCTCTTAAAAGTTTGAAGTAACATTTGATTAAAATTCTTTCACGATTAAATAAAGTCTTATCCTCCATGATTGTTCCAAGTAGTAGACAACCTAACATTGAACCTGGCCTTCAAGATCAAACCAGTATTGCCTTGAACCTATTTAATACTATCTTACAAACAACAACTAACCGGGTCGAATTAGAATGTTCATGGGATGCTATTGAGAGAGATATTAGCATCCAAGAACAGCGGGAATCTAGACAGAGACAGTTGAGAAACTGATTCTGCTTCACCCTTCCTTTTCAATTCTTATCCTCAAGTTATTCTTTTTAAACATTCACAGATGCCTTGACGGTATACTTTACATCCTTAAAGTATAAACTCAGGAACAACAGTCATAATGCGACAAACAATGTCCTTTCATCGCAATGTGACAAACATAGCCCTGTCGTCTCAATGTGATGACAATACAACATTTATGTTCATCACATAGCCATATGACATATGATGAACATACAAAATTTGTGTTCATCACATATCCCCTTTTTTCATAAATTTCATGTCATCGCAATGTGATGAACATGCTTTATGATCACAATATCCCCATTGTCATCAATATGTGGCAAACAATATCTTGTCGTTGCAATTTTATGAACATAGCCCCATCATAGAAATGTGAAACAAATATTTGTGTCACATAATGTGACACAAATATCTGGTCATCGCAATGTGATGAACTTAGCCCCTCTGTCCCAATGTGATGAAAATAACCATATTATCGCAATGTGATGAACATAGCTTTGTCGTCACAATGTCATGAACATATCTTCATCATCGCAATGTGACAAACATAGCCTCGTCGTCACAATGTCATGATCATATCCTCATAATCTCAATGTGACACAAATATCCAATCATAATGTGACAAACAATTCCGAATTTAGCTATCTGAATGTCATCCATAGTCTTGGTCAACCATGGTTATGGCCAACCATGGTCACCTATGGACAACAATTTTCAAACATGTTAACCACTTTCAACCATGGTAAACCACATTCAATCATGGTCATGGTCAACCAAGGTCTACCATAGTTGTCCTTTCAATGTGATGAACATTACATTGTGTTCACAATGTGACGAATATAAAGTATTTAATATTTTATTATTAATAATCAATTAATAACTAATAATTAAATTATTATTAATCCATTTAATACTTAAAAACATTAATATATTTAATATTACTTGAACACATTATTGAATTTTTTATTTTACATATTCATTTATATATGATTAATATAGTATTACCCCGGATGGGGTGCTCGATTAACATGACTTCTCCAACTACGCCTACTACCACCTGGCCACCTCATAGGCCACCTAGAATATGTTCTTCGCCACATCCTTACCCCGGTCACTTCCGGTCTTTACACCATTTGTCGCCACCCTCCCTCTCGCATTTTCATTTCGACGTTCACTCTTGCAGGGAGCTCTGCAACTCGTGCGTCCTCACAAAGTCGTGTAGATGCTCCTCCCCATTGCTTCAGCTTACACCCTAGCCCCCGCTTCTTCTGGACACGATGGGGACTCTAGAACTTCATTCCATTATTTGCAATTCCAAGCACCAAGTCTCCAAAGCTCTCTAGCCCCTCTGCCTGGCCTTCCAGCTCTGGTGCGACCTCACGGGGATTCCAGTTGGATTTTTATGTTTGATCCACACCATGCCATGACCCCATG
>JASDQU010276461.1:1008-14974 GCA_032191745.1 Picea mariana
AGAAATGTATACTATGATGAACAATCAAGGCATGGTGTTAGAAATGTTAGGTACTCTCTTGGGTATTTATATATCAGATCCAAACATTGATCCAACCAAGGAGGAATACCCAATGAATGAAGTATAAGCCGCTCACACACTCTTTTTGGGTAACCCTCGCCCACACTTTTAGGATTACAATTCATGGCATTGCTTTCCAAGAATCAACATGAACAAATTTGATGGTTTCAATCCCTCAGGTTGGGTTATCCAAATGGAACACTATTTCTCTCTCCATGGAATTACCTATGACCTACATAAAATAAAAGTGGGGGTCTTATATTTGGATTCGAAATGTTCACAGTGGTGACGATGATATAAAAAAGCTTATGGAGGCTACATTACTTGGACCCTATTTGTGCAAGTCCTTTATGCTTATTTTGAACATGACACTTACTACTTGGGATGATTGACAAAATTATGTCAAATAGACACATTTATTGATCATGTGGTCAATGTAAGTGTCATTATGAATTTTTAGTGATGTCCCTTTGGCCTTTGCAATTCTTCCAGATCCTCATGAACAAAAAATTGCACCCTTTTTATGTATTTTTGTGCCAGTATTATTTGATGATATTTTGATATATATAAAAACCTAAGATTTCCACATAGTGCATGCCGATAGAGCCTTGCAACTCCTACAGGACCACCAACTATTCCTAAAATGATCTGAATGTTCTTTTGGGGTTTCAGAGGTTGAATACTTGGATCACATTGTTAATCATGATTGAGTACGAGTATATCTCAAGAAATTTGTGAATATGAAAGAGTATCCTTGGCCAAATATGTTGAAGATCATGTGTCGGTTTTAGGACTTACCAGCTACTATAGGAAGTTTGTAAAATATTATGGAAAAAAAATTTCTCCCTTAACATCACTACTAAAAGAGAATTCCTTTGTATGGAGCGAGGTAGTTGAGCAAGCATTCTCAACTTTAAATGATTTCATGTGCACTACTCTAATAGTATCAATGCCATATTTTGTTAAGACGGTTTTCATGTGCACCTCTTGGCATTCACCAGTAAGCAGTTGTGTGGACACAATTTGGGTAAATCCACATATGACAAAGAGATGATGGCCATTCTTCATGCAATGGATACCTAACATCCATATCTCGTAGGGTGACGTTTCCAAATAAAGGCTGACCATCATAGTCTAAATTTTTTTATAGAACAAAGGCTATCCTCACCAGAGAAACATAAATGGCTCACCAAGATACTAAGCTGTGATTATGAGATTGTCAATAAGAAGGATAAATAAAATGTGGTGGTTGATGCTTTATCTAGGCATTTTGAGGGGAATGGATCCTTTCTTTCCTTATCGTTACTCATTCTAGGTTGGCTTGAGGAATCCTGTTGAGAATGGCTGGAAAATGACACTATTTTTCAACTCATCCAAAAGCTACAAGAAGATCCAAAACCTCCTAAAGGGTATACATGGAAGCAAGATACATTGAGGTATAAAGGGAACATTGTTATCGTAAATAATTCTACCTTAAAACAAATGGTCTTAGAGGAATTTCATTCTTCACCTATAGTGGGTCACTCTATATTTCATAAAACCTATGAAAGAACTAAAAAAACCTCCAGGATTTTTCAGCAACTTGTGACACTTTCCAAAGAAAAAAGGGTGAGACAATGAAAACACCAGGGGCATTGTAACCACTATTGACTCCAGCAGATATGTGGATTGACATATCTATTTATTTTATAGTGGGAATCCTAGGAGTAGGTAACAAATTAGTGATCATGGTGGTTGTTGATAGCATTTCCAAATATGCACATTTTTTTCCTTATCACACCCATTTACCCCTTTCTTAGTTTCCCAAGTATTCATGAATCATATTTTTAAGTTACATAGCATGCACACTTCCATTATCACAGATTGGGAACCTACCTTCACTAGTGAACTTTGGCAAGAGTTGTTTAAACTTTAGGGTACCTAGATAAACATGAGCACTATGTATCATCTTGTGCATTGGACAAGTGGTCTACAAGAAGCCACATGGCAATCATTAGTGATTCTATAGGAATTTTCTCATCGTTAGCCTTGTAATGTACCTAGGGAGGATAATATGGGGTACCTAGGGAGGAACCCAAGGGGGTAATGATTGTAATGTGGCCATAGTAATAGAATAAGACCACTATGTAATTAAAAGGAAAGAATATAATAATAAGGGGTAGTTGACTTAAGACCCCTAAAAATACTAATGAGAAATTATAAACACACATGAGCATCATTGTATTGGATGTGTGTTGAATTGTATTATCTTATAGAAATCATGGTTTGTGGAGTGATTCTTTCAATAAGGAGTATTTGATGGTGTTGACCTACCTTAAGGGTTCTTTTCTCTATATTCTTGGTGTTTTTTCATGGTGAATGTTTTGGTAACTTTGGTATTTAGGGTTTATTTTTGAAGTTTTATGGTGGATTATTTCTTATATATTTGAAGTATTACTACAAGTGGCATCAGATCTCTTTATTGGGTATGAAGTGGGAGAATGTTTGGGCACAAAGTGGGATTTTTTTTTTCTTTTTGCATATTTTTTATGGGAAAAAGAGGACGACAATATTCAGGTCAATTTCTAAAACTTTATGTGTATAATTTGAAGAAACCCATCATATATCTGAATTCCTATAAAAAAAATACCCAATTTAGGGTTTATTTTTGAAGTTTTATGGTGGATTATTTCTTATATATTTGAAGTATTACTACAAGTGGCATCAGATCTCTTTATTGGGTATGAAGTGGGAGAATGTTTGGGCACAAAGTGGGATATTTTTTTTTTTCTTTTTGCATATTTTTTATGGGAAAAAGAGGACAACAATATTCAGGTCAATTTCTAAAACTTTATGTGTATAATTTGAAGAAACCCATCATATATCTGAATTCCTATAAAAAAAATACCCAATTTAAAAAAAAAATCATCCAAAACAAATTCCGGGAGGTGGATATATCATCAATTCAAAATCTCCATTTTTAGGGTTTTTTCCTATGATGACCGCAAATTTCACAGATTGGATATATTTTGGCAGACTAGTAAAACCAGTGCCATTAGATCCAAAAAATACATGGAATGTCATAATTGGGGTAACAATAGTCAATCCTAGAAGTATAGTAGAAGTTATGATCGTTTTACCTTTTCGGTCTCATACCCTAACTATATTAAGGAGATCCATTGAAACGTAAGTGATTCTCTTCAAAACGATAGTTCTATGTTTGGAACGATGTATTTTAATGGTAAAGATGATGGTCCTAGTAATGAAGAATTTATCAATTGGATAAAATTAGAATTTTCCACAGACTAGATATTTGAATTTAATTGTGAACTAGAGGATGATGCAATAGCATGGGGGAACTTACTTGATGATGTTAAGATGGAGGAACTTACTCATGAAGGATATGAACACGTATTTTTAGCAAGGTTGTATCATGTTGAGAATAAGAATAAGAAGAACAATGGCATGTGACAACTTCATATTATAGGTTTAGGGATGCATTCAACATGAAAAGGTTATTGTTTCTATAAACCCTAGTAGCAAACATAACTTCATCAATGTTAACATGGCTAAAATATTGCAAGTACTTGCAAATAATATTAAAAGAACACAGGTTGAAGGTGAAAATATTCAATTTTTTAAATATTTAAAGATTACCATGGATAAATATGTGTTGCATTCATATTTTTATGCTATAAATATGGATGGTGTGGATGTTGTTTTGGGATATCCTTGGATGGAATCAGTTGGTACAATTAATATCAATGTGCAAAAGAAAAATTTGAAGCTATGACAAGAAAATGAAAATTACATTGCAGGATATTCTCTTATTAAACATGAAGGTCCCAAGTAGGCACACAAAGAATTACTTGTAGGGAAACAAATTGAAGTACTATGATGAAATGTTTCTAGCATCGAATCTTCCCTCAAAGAAATGTATACTATGATGAACAATCAAGGCATGGTGTTAGAAATGTTAGGTACTCTCTTGGGTATTTATATATCAGATCCAAACATTGATCCAACCAAGGAGGAATACCCAATGAATGAAGTATAATCCGCTCACACACTCTTTTTGGGTAACCCTCGCCCACACTTTTAGGATCACAATTCATGGCATTGCTTTCCAAGAATCGACATGAATAAATTTGATGGTTTCAATCCCTCAGGTTGGGTTATCCAAATGGAACACTTTTTCTCTCTCCATGGAATTGCCTATGACCTACATAAAATAAAAGTGGGGGTCTTATATTTGGATTCGAAATGTTCACAGTGGTGACAATGGTATAAAAAAGCTTATGGAGCCTACATTGCTTGGACCCTATTTGTGCAAGTCCTTTATGCTTATTTTGAACATGACACTTACTACTTGGGATGATTGACAAAATAATGTCAAATAGACACATTTATTGATCATATGGTCAATGTAAGTGTCATTATGAATTTTTAGTGATGTCGTTTGGCCTTTGCAATTCTTCCAGATCCTCATGAACAAAAAATTGCACCCTTTTTATGTATTTTTGTGCCAATATTATTTGATGATATCTTGATCTATATAAAAACCTAAGATTTCCACATAGTGCATGTCGATAGAGCCTTGCAACTCCTACAGGACCACCAACTATTCCTGAAATGATCTGAATGTTCTTTTGGGGTTTTAGAGGTTGAATACTTGGATCACATTGTTAATCATGATTGAGTACGAGTATATCTCAAGAAATTTTTGACTATGAAAGAGTATCCTTGGCTAAATATGTTGAAGATCCTGTGTCAGTTTTAGGACTTACCAGCTACTATAGGAAGTTTGTAAAATATTATGGAAAAAAAAATTCTCCCTTAACATCACTACTAAAAGAGAATTCCTTTGTATGGAGCGAGGTAGTTGAGCAAGAATTCTCAACTTTAAATGATTTCATGTGCACTACTCTAATAGTATCAATGCCATATTTTGTTAAGACAGTTTTCATGTGCACCTCTTGGCATTCACCAGTAAGCAGTTGTGTGGACACAATTTGGGTAAATCCACATATGACAAAGAGATGATGGCCATTCTTCATGCAATGGATACCTAACATCCATATCTCGTAGGGTGACGTTTCCAAATAAACGCTGACCTTCATAGTCTAAATTTTTTTATAGAACAAAGGCTATCCTCACCAGAGAAACATAAATGGCTCACCAAGATACTAAGGTGAGATTATGAGTTTGTCAATAAGAAGGATACATAAAATGTGGTGGTTGATGCTTAACTAGGCATTTTGAGGGGAATGGATCCTTTCTTTCCTTATCGTTACTTATTCTAGGTTGGCTTGAGGAATCCTGTCGAGAATGGCTAGAAAATGACACTATTTTTCAACTCATCCAAAAGTTACAAGAAGATCCAAAACCTCCTAAAGGGTATACATGGAAGCAAGATACATTGAGGTATAAAGGGAACATTGTTATGGTAAATAATTCTACCTTAAAACAAATGGTCTTAGAGGAATTTCATTCTTCACCTATAGTGGGTCACTCTATATTTCATAAAACCTATGAAAGAACTAAATGCTCGTTCTTTTGGAAAAGAATGAAAAAAAACCTCCAGGATTTTTCAGCAACCTGTGACACTTTCCAAAGAAAAAAGGGTGAGACAATGAAAACACCAGGGGCATTGTAACCACTATTGACTCCAACACATATATGGATTGGCATATCTATTTATTTTATAGTGGGAATCCTAGGAGTAGGTAACAAATTAGTGATAATGGTGGTTGTTGATAGCATTTCCAAATATGCACATTTTTTTCCTTATCACACCCATTTACCCCTTCCTCAGTTTCCCAAGTATTCATTAATCATATTTTTAAGTTACATAGCATGCACACTTCCATTATCACGGATTGGGACCCTACCTTCACTAGTGAACTTTGGCAAGAGTTGTTTAAACTTTAGGGTACCTAGATAAACATGAGCAATATGTATCATCCTGTGCATTGGACAAGTGGTCTACAAGAAGCCACATGGCAATCATTAGTGATTATATAGGAATTTTCTCATCTTTAGCCTTGTAATGTACCTAGGCAGGATAATATGGGGTACCTAGGGAGGAACCCAAGGGGATAATGATTATAATGTGGCCATAATAATAGAATAAGACCACTATGTAATTAAAAGGAAAGAATATAATAGTAAGGGGAAGTTGACTTAAGATCCCTAAAAATACTAATGAGAAATTATAAATACACATGAGTATCATTGTATTGGATGTGTGTTGAATTGTATTATCTTATAGAAATCATGGTTTGTGGAGTGATTCTTTCAATAAGGAGTATTTGATGGTGTTGACCTACCTTAAGGGTTCTTCTCTCTGTATTCTTGGTGTTTTTTCATGGTGAATGTTTTGGTAACTTTGGTGTTTAGGGTTTATTTTTGAAGTTTTATGGTGGATTATTTCTTATATATTTGAAGTATTACTACAAGTGGCATCAGATCTCTTTATTGGGTATGAAGTGGGAGAATTTTTGGGCACAAAGTGGGATTTTTTTTTTCTTTTTGCATATTTTTTATGGGAAAAAGAGGACGACAATATTCAGGTCAATTTCTAAAACTTTATGTGTATAATTTGAAGAAACCCATCATATATCTGAATTCCTATAAAAAAAATACCCAATTTAAAAAAAAATCATCCAAAACAAATTCAAAATCTCCATTTTTAGGGTTTTTTCCTATGACCACCGCAAATTTCACAGATTGGATATATTTTGGCACACTAGTAAAACCAATGCCATTAGATCCAAAAAATACATGGAATGCCATAATTGGGGCAATAAGAGTCAATCCTAGAAGTATAGTAGAAGTTATGATCGTTTTACCTTTTCGGTCTCATACCCTAACTATATTAAGGAGATCCATTGAAACATAAGTGATTCTCTTCAAAACGACAGCTCTATGTTTGGCACGATGTATTTTAATGGTAAAGATGATGGTCCTAGTAATGAAGAATTTATCAATTGGATAAAATTATAATTTTCCACAGACTAGAGATTTGAATTTAATTGTGAACTAAAGGATGATGCAACAGCATGGGGGCACTTACTTGATGATGTTAAGATGGAGGAACTTACTCATGAAGGATATGAACACGTATTTTTAGTGAGGTCGTATCATGTTGAGAATAAGGACAAGAAGAACAATGGGGATTTATTTTCATGTGACAACTTCATATTACAGGTTTAGGGATGCATTCAACAGGAAAAGATTATTGTTTCTATAAACCCTAGTAGCAAACATAACTTCATCAATGTTAACATGGATAAAAGATTGCAAATACTTCCAAATAATATTCAAAGAACACAGGTTGAAGGTGAAAACATTCAATTTTTTAAATATTTAAAGATTACAATGGATAAATATGTGTTGCATTCATATTTTTATCCTATACATATGGATGGTGTGGATGTTGTTTTGGGATATCCTTGGATGGAATCAGTTGGGATAGTTAATATCAATGTGCAAAAGAAAAATTTAAAGCTATGACAAGAAAATGAAAATTACATCGCAGGATATTCTCTTATTAAACATGAAGGTCCCAAGTAGGCACACGAAGAATTACTTGTAGGGAAACAAATTGAAGTACCTCATGACATGTCAAATGAAGAATCCATGGTTGATTTAGAAGAAGGGCCTACAAAATAAATTAACAAAAAGACAATGAAGGGCATCAAAAGAAAGATGAAGCTAAGGAAACGTGTCTTGAAGAATCAAAAAAAGATGAATCAATGGCTAAGGATGTTGTATATCACCACCCACACCACTAAAAGAAATAATAGTCATTAAGACAAGGGCACGAGCATCAACAAACTTACTATGGATCAACATGGAACGAGAGAGGCAACCAGCATGGAGGAACATGGAGGAATAAAACAAATGCATGGAGATATCAATGTAACACAATGAAGACATGGATCCCAAAGAGAAACTAAAATCAAGATCGAATAAAGGCCACAGTTGGACCCATGTCCACATTTCACTAGCATGAATGGATGCTTGTGCATGGTACCAATTGACTACATTTCTTAGTAGATTATATTATATGTCTTCTTCCCATGTTTCGAGGTTGAAACATACCAAGGGGGATGGAATATAAAGTACCTAGGGAGTATAATATGGGGTACCTAGGAAGGTACCCAAGGGGATAATGAATGTAATGTGGCCATAATAATAGAATAGGCTCATCCATTGGATGTAGCTTGGGTGGTTGGGAGGAATGATTGTCACCCTCCCCACCCAGGTTCAATTCCTTGTGAGTGATATGGTGTGCCCTTAAATGGGTCTATAAGCTGCTCTTGTTGTTGAGCCTCCAATATTCTGAAAATACTCAGCCTCCCTATGTTCTCTCACATATTTTTTTTTTTTGGGGGGGGGTTTCCATAGATGTATCGAGCATTGATATCCGGTGTCATCAACCACATGGAAAAAACAAAATAGAATAAGCCCACTATGTAATTAAAATTAAAGAATATAATAATAAGGGCTAGTTGACATAAGAACCCTAAGAATACTCATGAGAAAGTATATATACACGTGAATATCATTGTATTGGATGTGTATTGAATGGGGTGGGCATGTTGTGGTCCTACCCCAACCTCCGTACGTTAGGCTACCTAGGAGTTATTCAATCAATGTATGTAATAGGTGTTTGAATAAGGCCCATTAGATAGTAGTGGATAGTTATTTATTGTAAAAGGATCGACTTTACAAGATCCACCAGGTAGTTGGTACCCATTAGTGATGGGACCAAAAGTACTTGGGATTTTTCTCTTGACAATATATTTAAAGATATAGGAATCTATGGAAGTTTTTGACATGTATTGTTGTATTTGGAGCTTTTATCAGTGCACCTCACCTTAAGAGACATGTGAACATTGTTTTCTTTCTTTTGATTATCATAATTCAATGGTATATTTTTCATATTTCATCATATTTGTCTCTCATATCTAATTTTATGCAATTATTTTCTCTATATACATAGTTATGTTTCAAGTTTAAAGGTTAAGGAACATTTCATGAGTACTCCACTCTTTATTAAATTTATTCTACTAACCTCATAGCACAAGGCACATTTTCTAAGTAGTAATATCAAACTTAGAACTATAGCCTTGCTTTACAAACAATCAGTAAGGTGGGTGTAAGAACCATTCATATTATGTGCAATTGCTTCACTAAGCATCATATAGACATGGGGATAAACATGTGTCTTAACCCACCCATGAGAGGTGCCAATGTTATATCTTGATTCTAAAGCTTTGTATGGGATATGATATTTTAAATTTCTTCTAAAACCTCTTGTGTTTGTAATAAATTTGAGTTTTAGTTCTTTTGATTTGAATCATTATTTTGTTATTGTTGTGGGTTATTGTTTTAATTAGCATGAGACAAATGGTTAGGCTTTAATGGTTGCTCATGTGCAATGTCCGTGTGGAATATTTACATACAACTTGTTTTGTGTTGTTATTGTTGTATTCATGCAAGGGGTGATGTTAGGTCTTCAATACACCTAGCACAATGGGGATGCGGTGGAATGATGCCTTGCTACAACTTATTGGTATGCTAGTGTATATGTCAATAGTATATTTCACATTCTTCTCTATGGAACTCACATACTTAAATTGCTCAATTATTTTGATTGCGCTACATTCTTGTAACTCTTGTTGCAATGTAGGTAGTGCACGTGGGTGTTGCAAATTTGTTGATGAGATATATTTAAGAGGGATGCTATCACACCAAATTTGTATGTTGCACATATGCAACATTTTCATGAAAAAATCAATTATGACCATATGCCAATATAATGAGGCCAATGAATCATTAAGAAATAAGGAATATCTCATTTATATATGAAGAATCAAAGACAAATTATGTAGTTCACTAAACTATTAGCTGCATGGTAATGATTCCCCAAATTATCTTGTTTTCCTCATATTTTTCTACCTATGTTGCCTCAATATCCCCTTCATGTACTCAAAACATTCCAAGACTATTATCAAATGGCTGTTTCAAGTATTATTAGTCCCTACCCTTTGGGTTGGAGGGACTATTATTAAATGGTTTTTAGCTAATCTATTAGTTATGCACACAAAACAAAGCAACACCAACCATTTTAAACCAAAGTTTTTAAAGTTTTATGGAATTTCCAAACTCAAATTTGATTGTTTATCGTAAGTTTTCAAATTGTGCTCTTATTTGGCCTCTTCCCGAGGCATAGGGAGAAGATCTGCAAAGTTTTTCATCTGAACTTACGAAATGATGGCTACTTTAACGTGTACATATCTCCAGGGGAACTAATGCTATCTTCAGAGATAGCATTAGTTAGTTAACATTTAATGTTTTCCCTTATGTTTTCACTCCCGTTGTGAGGTTCTTCTTTATGGTTACATGCCCAGCAGAGGAGGTTGAGAACCATGCAAGATTCGTGTCACTCAATGGTCGCGAGTCCAGTGAATCATCCAGTTGAGTCCATTCCATAAAGACTCCCTTCATCTGTGTATCCCTTCATCATCAAATTTTCATCCCTGGTAAAGGCTTGACCTTCTATCGTTATTTGTTGGTTCATTTAATTATTGCAGTTCCTCTCAATGCAAGGGCAGGCCTAAACGATAGCTTCTGATGACCTTGATTCTTTCTAGATCATTTGAATGATGGTACCACACACTCTGGGTTGGGTGAAGAGGAAAACTTCCCTTTTCAATGCAGTTTCTTCTGCAATGATGCTAACCGATGCTCCCATTCTTCCTTTAGGAGGTGATCAGTCTGAATAAACATAATAGACATCATCCCCAACTTCCGCACATGGGGCTTCCTTTTGGAGCCAACAGTCAAGATCCTATTTATAGGGAGTTTAGGGAGGATTTCAAGCAAGAAAGAAAGCTCTAGAGGTCAGGTTTTCTTCTTTAATCTACAAAATAACAACAACATGTCAGGTTTTCTTCTTTAATCTGCAACAAAATCTGGTAAGAAGACCTGTGACCAACTAGTCATGATTTCTAATCTAATTTGGTTACGAATGCTTCATGTACAAAATAAATAGAGGGAATATAACGTCTACCCATTGCTGTGACCAACTAGTCATGATATCTAATCTAATTTGGTTATGCATGCTTCAAGTACAAAATAAATAGAAGGCATATAACTTCTATCCGCAATGGGTGTTGCAGTGACCCTTCCAGCCAAGAGAGAATTTTCTGTTTCTTTACAATGACCGCCTATGATAAGAAATAACTGGATTTTGGATCCTAACCTAAAGAAAATTGAGAATTTTTTTCCATACATTTGTTGGGATCCAGAATTACAAGAACTCTTCAATCGACATGATAGATTTTAATTCATGATTTATAATATTTGATGACATAAAAAATTAAAAGAATGCCTCTTCATTCGACAAGATGGATTTCAATTCATTGTCCAGATAATAAGTCACTTTTATTGTTCTGGTAGCATCGTCTAATTAGATTTTTTATAAAGCAGAAATTGATCCTCTAATATATGTTGATTGAACCACAATCATAATTGCAGGCATCTCTTTGTTGTACTGGTGAGATATTGTTATATAATATCAGATCATTCAATCTCATTGAGAATCAAGAGGCTCCCAATTTATTTTCGGCACTGAAGGTATTCATCCAGGCCGATTCATGTTTACCCCCCTCAGGTGACGTAGATGAAGGAAAAACCAGTAAATTATCATTTTGGGAAAATGATGCAGATGAGTTTTCTCTTTAGCAATTTTTGTTTTATGAAGCCCATAACTGTTCTTTGATAAAATTTCCACACAATCAATGTATTTGTTTATAAACATTTTATTCCACTCAAATATGTCCCAGACCGGAAGATCATAAATATGAATAGTCTTAAATCCTTTACTTATCGGATAACGTCTTCATAGGAGAACTCATTTTTAGTATGTTGTGGAGGATTCTTGGGGAAAGTGGTTTGGTTGCTCCATCCATGACTATGGCTGCAACATAAGCCTCAAAGTTTTCCTTGCCAAGGCTTCTGATGCTGCTCAAGGTAAAACTACTAACCCGTCACTTAGGAATATGATTGTATTCCCTTTGCAAGTCATGATAAGACATTCACGCCAAAGAGAATCGCAAGCACTGCTGTAGAAACACTGCGGAAATACCACTGTGCAAAAACCTTCCACCTATCGGCTACGATAATGTAGGCAATTCACAAATTCCTATCGTCTTTGGCTCTATTTCAAGAGGATTAACCACGATAGTGAATATGAACAATAGGAATGAAACAGTTAATGGATCTCTGAATGCCCAATATTGGAAATGTATCATCTCATTACAACATTTACACATGGGATTCAATATCACCCATCAAAGTTTAGTTGAGAACCCTGGACTAGATTGCATTCAATGCATTACAAAGACCGCCATGTGTCCACTTAAATAAAACAGGTGTTGAGGTTTTGTGATGTACAAAGAATGCGTTTTGATTTCTGTTGTCCGCGTCCACGATCATGCCAGGCTATTATTAAACTGCTCTATTTATCATTTGCATTCCCAATTTTCTTTACTGCTACCCTTGTCCAATCACAAAGGCACATAATCCCAATCACTCAAATTTAAAAAATTATCTACATGGTGGACATGTTCAATTATTCGATTGTTATCCTTGCATTGGTAGCCTATATCTGTTGGTTTTTGTTCATATTTGAATTCAACGACAAATGAAATTCATAAAAATTTCATCAATAGAAAAAAATGCAATTGGTATCATTTTACGAGTAAACTTATTTATAAAATTATGATTTCCTTAATAAACTGGTATATACACCAAGTGTTCAACTTTATGTGCCATTTGACCATATCATTATTCCCTGTAAATGACATTGTCTTTTTGTGCAAAGCAACCTCCCTTCTAATTTAATTTGTTGGGAATTGCGATATCCTTACCTGAAGTATCTAAGAACAAAGGCAAAGAACTTTGTTAGGAACCAAATATCAATATAGCATAGAAAAACCTTAGAATAAGTACTCAACGCATTGAAAAGAGATAAATTCAGATAATAAGCCTCTTCGAGGGGGCAACCTCCTTATGCCCACATAAATTTTCAATTACAAGATGATTCAAAATGAAAATGTCTCCTTGGTATATATAGGAGACTAGGAGGTATAATTACAACTAATGTACTAAAGCCGACATAAATAAAATAACATTACTAATATAATATGCCCCAATTAAGGGTTAATGAGCCACTATTTAGGTCTTAACATGCCCCTTCCCTTGAGAAAAGTGTTGTCCGCAACGCATGAGTAACTCTGGATACTTTTGTATAAAAGACCCATCTTCCCAAGTGGAATCTTCAGTCGGTAGTTTCCTCCATTTAATGAGATACTCTGAAATGGATCTATTCCTCAGCTGGCGAATTCTTGTGTCAGTGATGGCTTCAAGATCTAATACGATTTTTCCTTCCTCGTCAAGTTCTGGCAATATAGTTTGAACTGGGATCTTGTCACCTATAACCTTCTTTAAGCATGAAACATGGAAAACTCGGTGTACTCGTGAAGATGCAGGCAACTCCAATTTGTATGCCATAGTACCAATCTTTTGAAACACCTTATAAGGGCCATAGTACTTTGGTGAAAATTTATTATCCTTCTTGGCTTGCTTGAGGGACATCTGTTTGTATGGTTGTAGTCTTAAAAACACCCAATCCCCTACTTCAAAACTTCTTTCACTACGATGTTGATCTGCTTGTTGTTTCATACAATTTTGTGCCAAGGTCAGGTTGTCCTTTAATATTTGGAGAACTTGTTGTTGATGCTCGATGTGATCTTCCACTGCTTGAACCTTATATTTTTATTTTAGAAAAGAAGTGATGGAAGGAGGGTGGTATCCATAGAGTGCCATAAATGGTGTCATTTTTGTTGCAATA